>CAUYSK010028930.1:0-11615 GCA_963575035.1 Avahi laniger | reverse complement strand
AAAAAAAAAAAAAAAAAAGTTCTTGAGAATAACTCTGGAAGGATCTACAAGAGCCAGAGACAAACTAGATAGCTGAAGATACAGAGAGTGTTCACTCAGTATTTGTCATATGTTCAGTGGTACTATGTACATTTATTTATTTTATTTTTGAGACAGGGTCTCGCTCTGCTGCATGAGACAGAGTGCAGTGGCATCATCATAGCTCACTGTAACCTCAAACTCCTCGCCTTAAAGGGTATCTTCTCATCTCAGCCTCGAGAGCAGCTGGGACTACAGGCACACACCACCACACCCAGCTAATTTTTAATCATTTTTTGTAGAGACAGAATCTTGCTGTGTTGCCCGTGCTGGTCTCAATCTCCCGGCCTCAAGCAATCCCCCTGCCTCAGCCTCCCACAGTGCCAGGAGAATTACAGGCACGCATGAGCCACCATGCCGGGCCTTAAGTTTTATTTTTAATTTAAAGGACAATTCAACTGTTTGTTGCATTCTGATGTTATATATGAAAAAAATAACAAATATTGTCTGACTTTTGAATTATGTATGTCACATTCAAGTAACAGCAAAAAGTGCTTTGGTGGAAAAAACAAAACAATAAGAACCTCTACCCACCAAACAATTCTATTAAATACTTTCAGAACATTAATTTTTTAAAAACTAGCAATCTATGAAACCAATAGCAAAACTTCTTTTAAGAGATATATATTCTCCCAAGTTCCACAGCTCGGAACCAAAGGCCCTATTTGATTGAAACTCTGAAACTGGGATTGAGGCCAGTTTTTGGGTGTTTTTTCTCAAGACCTTCTCCCTACGGAAACATAAAGAGAAACAGTTTTTCTAAAGTTCTGTGCTGGCCTTCAAAGCCCTGTATCTCTGGATCCTACCCCTTCCCAAGAAAGGTTCCAGGACCTAGGGAAATTTCTGGTATTCCATAAAGGGAGGAAAATAAAAACAATGATTTACCAAGCCATCTCTTCTAGGCTCTAGGCAAGCAAACTCCTTGCCTGTCTGACTCTAGGCTCCTGTTTTCCTTCTCTAACACATCTTGGTTATAGTCTTCTAAAATACTGCTCTTAACATTTCACTCCTTTGCTTAGAAATTTTTCTTGTTAGGTGTTTGTATTTTGACAGAGTCTCGGGCGATTTTGATAAAACTCCCCCTTCCTACTTGCACTAAGACTCCCCTGCTCTAATCAGGCTGGCTTCCTCAGGGCCTCACAAATATCCCCAGTTCACCTCCACCTCGCTGCCTCGTTTGTTTCCCACACGGTGTGCACTTCAATAATCCTCCCTACCTCATTCCCAGATTTCACTTCTCTATCGCCAAATCATTTATGGTGGGTTGTGTGGATGTTGCTGGTAGCCGCTACGTGGTTACACAAGTGCCCCATCTGTTGGCTATTGTTTCAGTTAACAATTCAAAGACTCTGCACAATTCAAAGACTAGCTCAAGTCTGTCCCCTCCAACACCTTTCCTAGTCTCTCTTCTCCCCTGAAGGTCAACAATGCTCAGGGTGCACCAGCCCCATTACTGCCATTGATTCATGTGTCGGGTGCCCCAGTTGGTACAAACACATGCTCCTCCATTGGCCATGCCTCACTCCCACATGGTGAAGACACTTCACACACACCTGCAGAGACATAGCACACTTGTGACTTTTAGGTATACCACTGGTACTACTCTAATCAATTTCAGGGCCCTGGGCACATACCAAGCTTTGTTATCACAATTCAATTAATTTTCAAATTAATAAGGAGAAGTGGTTGTAGTAAGTGTTTGAGGAGACACAAACCTATAATTTGCATGATGTATCTTGATGCCTCATGTGGGGGAGGGGGACAGAATACAGTACTAGTCTAAGAGATTTGGTAACCCCTGGAGTCAGGATATAATTCTTATCAGGTGGAATAAAAGTATGTACTTGAGAAAATAAGTGAGCTCCCTCAGTCAAGAGCAGGGCAAAAGGGAACCAATTCTTCAAGAAAATGTCACTGCCCCTGATACCTTGACCCTGGATCCCAACTACAGAAAACCTCTTTGCTTAACGAGGTACTGTGATATCCAGAATGAATAACTGAAACAATAGCCAACAGATGGGGCACTTGTGTGACCACATGGTGGCTACCAGCAACATCCACACAACCCACCATAAATGATCTGGGGAATACAAAGGGAAAAGGGGCAAGATGGCTATCCTCTTACAGACCAAAGACAGCAATGAAAAGTGTTTGCTAGGAAAAATAATTTGGTATCATTAAATTGTACACTTGGTCAGGCACAGTGGCTCATGCCTGTAATCCTAGCACTCTGAGAGGCCAAGGCAGGAGAATCACTTGAGATCAGGAGTTTAAGATCAGCTCTGAGCAAGAGCAAGACCCCATCTCTACTAAAAATTAAAAAAAGTTAGCTGGGTGTGGTGGTGCACACCTGTAGTCCCAGCTACTCGGGAGGCTGAGGCAGAAGGATGGCATGAACCCAGGAGTTCGAGGTTGCAGTAAGCTATGATGATGCCACTGCACTCTAGCCAGGATGACAGAGCGAGACTCTGTCTCAAAACAAAAAATTGTACACTTAAAACAGATGAATTTTATGGTACATTATTTAAATTATGCTTTGAAAAAATTATTTTCTTTTTAAAGTAACCTGGTGACTTAAGCTCAAGTATTTACATGTGGAAAAGCATCCAGTCCAATAAGGTAGGGGTATTTGCAGGTTTTTATTGGAGTTTTCCAAATAAAAGGCACAAAAAAAACTTCTGGCACAGAAGTGGAAATGTCTCATGATATTAAGATAGGAGAGTTCACTGTAAATGATAAAAACTACTAAAATATAGATTTTGAAAAATACAATATGCATACAATTAAAAACCAAACCATATAAAACTCCGAAAATAATAAGAACCATACAGCTAGTGGGGATAGTTTCTGAGAAAGGAGAAATGGGAGGGGGTGGAGGTGGAAAGAATAACAAATTAATACTCAAGACTGGTGATAGTTGAAGAAAGCAGAACTGATGAAAGAAGGGAAGTCTTAGAAATCATTGCTATTGGCCAAGAAGCTTGGTTCATTATTCCCAGGGTAGGTCTGCTTTGGCATGAGTTCTTTAGAAAGAAGCTAAAGGACATTATTTCCTTTAATAGCAAATGAGGGAAATCAAGGGAGCCAAACAGAAGTCAAAAAATAATTAATGTAGGGAAGGAGAGGAAGTTGCTGAGAGCTTAGTATAAGGATCCAAAACTAGATTTCAAGATATTTCTAAAATTAACACAATGACAACTGTAAATTTTTTAAGTGATAGAATAAAACTGGCTATATCTTACTTACATCATAGGAAAACATTACTTTCATTTGTATCTGAGTCACTCTCAGATTAACAAAGGGACCATGTACCATATCCCAATATGATGAAGAGAAAAAGAATCAATTTTTTTTGCATGCCTGTTACATGGCAGGCACTTTATCATATATATCTCTTCATAATAATCCTGTAAAATATTTCTATCCCTATTTTACAGATGAAGAAACAGGCTCAGAGAGGCCATGCCTGCCCAAGGATATTTACTTCTGAACAGTGAATGTAAGATTTGAACCTGACCCTAAAATCCATACTTTTTGTACAATATCACATTGCTTCTATAAAATACTTAATTTTTACCACGTTTTTAGTTTTATGATACTACACACTGTAAGTTAACAGAAGTAAATTAAGTGATAGTAACTGACAGGAAGAAGCCAGAACTGGAGGTAAAAGAGAAGGAAAAACTACAAAACGTGGAACAATTTAATGCAGTTACCAAGCGCCTATAAACTGCAATAATCTCAGAAGGCAATTCAACAGCACAATATAATAAATGATGCAAAAAATGAATTCTAAATTCTACATTCCCTACATCATCTTGGGGAAATTAAATACAGAGGACTCCATTTAAGAAGACCAGGAGAAACTTTATTATAATACATCTTACAAAAAGTGACATTTAAAATAGCTTTAAAAATTTTTCAATTTCTTGCTAGCTTTATAACCTTGGACAAGATAGTGAACTATTTTTTGTCCCTCTGTTTTCTCATCTATAAAATGAAAATAATAAGAGTACCTTTCTCAGGGGGTTGATATATTAATTTGTTAAATAAATTAGCACATATACATCACTTAGAACAGTGTCTAATACAGAGCAAGTGTTAAATAAATATTAGCTAATAAAGTCATTATCTTCAAAGTTCATTTTTAAGGAACACTTCATTAGTTCATGTTAGGTAAATGAGATGTTACTATATTCTGATCCACATATTTAATACAGGGAATTAATTGCAGAGACTGGGTGAGAGAGATGAAGACTTTATAAAGAGAATATAAAAAAGTGAGAGATGAATGTACACAAAGAAAACGACAGAAGAGAGGAAGGAGTAAGCCACCACTTTGCACACTTCTATTGACATTTATCTCATCACGTTACAATCAGATGTGTAAATATCTATGTTCACTATAGACAGTGAACACTTTGAGGGCAGGACCTATTTTTACACTACTAGCCCTAACTAGTGCTTGCAGCATGGTAGACACCAAATTAATGTACAATAAAATAAGAAGGCGGGGCTCAGTAAGCTTTGAGATCAATCACGGGAGTGCCCGGTTATATTATAAACTAATTGGGCTGGGGGCAGAGTCAGTAAAGCGGTAGTGTGTTATGTCACTCTGATTACCAATATTCTACTCCCCTATTCTTTCTGAACTGGGAAATAAATTTCAAAAATATATGCTTAAAAAATAGTTAATTTGCTATAAAATTAGAAAATGTCCAAATGATGATAAAACAAATTTTAGTAATTTACTTTAAATATTAAAAATATTGCTCTGAATAGCCTGTTATACCTCAAAAGTTAATCCTAGTGGTCAAATGATCAGGCGGTCATAGCAATAAACAGACATCAAACAAGAGAAACACACATTTTTCAGCTGTCAGTCTGCTAGATGTGGTGTAGATATAAAAAAAAGACAAGCCACAGTCACTTCCCTCTGAAGCACACAAAGCATGTTTTGGGATGATCAACCCCAAACAGCTTTGTGTGGGACCACACTGACCCCAGTACCCAGGAAGTATACAGCCAAAGCAACCACATAGCAATGCCCCATCTCTCACAGCTGTTTGGTATAGGGGTCACCACCCCTAACCCAAGGAGGACGGATCAAATCCAATTGTCCTGGAATCTGAAAAGCCGGGAGACAAACCCTAAGTTGAAAGATAACGTACTATCAAGGCTGCAGACAACAACACAGCAAGCCAAAGTCACATTAAGCTGAAGCTACAGGGAAAGGAGAAGGCCAGTCTGTACGGGAGAGCAGGGCTGGGGCTAGGAGGAGGCACTTGCCTCAGGCACAAGATTCAGGAGGGCATGAAAAAACTCAGTAATTAAGATAAATTATATTGTAACACACGTTATTTTTAAAAATCAAAATTAATATCCTGGAATGGAGTAAAGGCACAGAAAGAAGCCAAAGAGAGCCCATGCAAGCTACAGAGGGAGGAGGACAGGGGGTCCAAGTGCCTGCTCTGGGTTCCAGCTGTAGTTCATTTCAGGGAGCTCAGTGGCCTTACTCACAATAGTAACCCACTACAACTCCCAGCTCTGCCACCATACTGTCCAGCAAGCTAGCTTAAGTGAGTCTGTGTTTCCTGAGCCCTAAGAATCTAATACACTCTATTTGGGAAAATGAGACATGCATATAAAGCTTTTTTTTCCTTAAGAGTCCAAGTAATATATAATTAACTGCCAAAAGAATGGTACTGGCAATTAGTGCTACAGAAGTTCAGAGATCACTGTGGGTGGTCAGGGAAGCATAGATTTAGCACAGAGAGAGAGAAGTATATACTAAGCCAAGAGACAAAAGCGCAAGTCAAAAAAGCGGGGAGGGGCGGGTAGGGGGACCAGGGAAAGAAGAAGAAGAAAAGGGAAAGGAGTGATCGTCATATACCGTATGTTACAGCCAAAGAAGCAAGGACACCTCCATGCCCTTCTGCCTCCAGCCCTTACATCACACTGTTCACTACATGGAACTATCCGTTTGCACTCTTTCCCATGTTCAAATCCTTTTGCACCGTTCAGGGACAAGTTCAAACAGCATTTCTTTGAAGAGGCTTCCCTGGTATCCTACTCAAAGGAGATACAGGCCAGAACTCAGGTTTTGGCAGTGGGAAAAGAAAGGGAGAAAAGAGGATGTGATTTCTTCTAAGGCAGGAGGGAAGGCTAAGGGACTGAATGCAGTGACGAGAGCTATTTTCTGGTGGAGAGTGAACTGCATCACTTGGGATGTTGGCAGATGCCTAAGGAGAGCAGGAAGTGAGATCACTTCACAAGGAATAATAATGGGGGCTCAAAAAAAAAAATGCACAGGAAAGGCAGGTGTAGAGGACGTGCTAACAGAAGGGCCCTGCACCGAAGGCCTTGCAGAGGTGAAACCATGCAAGGTCGTAGTCATAGTCCATTTCTGCATATGGTTCTGTGCTTTGTTTCTAAGAAACTACAGACCTTAGGGACAACAGCAAAAAAACAAAAGGGGGGAGAGGCCTGGACTTTTGAAATCATCAAATACTTATTGATATCTCCCAATCAAATTAGGTCTCCCCCCACTCCCTCAGTTGGTCTAGCACCCCAGTAGGCATATTAAAGAGGAAAACAAATAAGAAAAAAAAAGACAGTCCTTTAAGAATACTAACTTGAGTTAATAGCCCACCATGAACGAAAATAAATCTTGGGGTTGTACCAAATCTTGCCATGCTTGCCCCAGGGTTCTAGCTTATTATAAGCCAGACTTATAATAATATATACATTTGAAGGGCCTCCTCTCCCTTTACTAGTATGCATATCAAGGGAATATTCCTTAACAACTCCTCATTAAAGTCATAACACCACACCCAGGGAACCAAAATATTTTGTTGGTCCCAATTTGGAAATCCCCTACTGTATAATTATTATTAATAGCCTGCTCAAAGGAATTGCTGTGTAATAGGTTAAGGAACTACAGCAATCTTACCTATAAGTCTATATACATATCAGACTATTGCTACTGGTAAAAAAAAAAAAAACTAAAAGCTCTAGGAAGTCGTTTTAAACATTGGGAGAATATATTTTAAATAAATCCAACTTGCCATCACACTCATTCACTCTTGTCCACTCAGCCCTCATTTTCTCCCATTTTCTCACACACACTTCAGGAATTGTGTTCACTTGTATGTATTCATAGTGATGTTAGTGCTTAGATATGCCCAGATATGAAGTTGTTTATTTGTAGAGGGTTATCACTGCGTATCAGTTATCTTAGTTTGTAAATTTGTCTTAGTGTGTTTGTTTCTTCCTTAGTGCATGTGGGTGTAGGTGTTTGAGCATATATACCCGAGGGAGTGCATATCTTTACAAGTCAGAAAGGGTGCACATCTGTGAAGGAACCTTGACTGTATTACAGTAATTCTGGAAATGAGCTATTAAGAGTAGTACAAGGGTAAACAAAGCCAGTCACTAAATATCACATATTATATGATTCCATTTATATGAAATGCCAAGATTAGGCAAATCCATAGAGACAACAGATTAATGATTGCATATAGCTGGGGGAAAGGAAGAGGAGTTGGGAGGAAGTGGGTAGTGACTGCTAATGGGGAAGGGGGTTTTTTGGGAGTGATGAAAATGTTCTAAAATGGTGGTGATGGTTGCATAACTCTGTGAATATACAAAATCCAATGAGTCATACACTTTAAATGGGTGAACTTATGGTATGTGAATTATATTTCAATAAAGCTATTATGTATTAGAGAGAGAAAGAAGAGAAGGGGGTGGGGGAGGGGCAGGGAGGAAGGGAGAGAGAGAAAATAAATAAGGAAATCAAAGTTGTTTCTGCCTAGCCGGGCGTGGTGGCTCACGCCTGTAATCCTAGCACTCTGGGAGGCTGAGGTGGGCGGATCGTTCTAAGCTCAGGAGTTCGAGACCAGCCTGAGCAAGAGCGAGACCCCATCTCTACCCAAAAATAGAAAGAAATTAATTGGACAGCTAAAAATATATCTAGAAAAAAATTAGCCGGGCATGGTGGCTCATGCCTGTAGTCCCAGCTACTTAGGAGGCTGAGACAGTAGGATTGCCTGAGCCCAGGAGTTTGAGGTTGCTGTGAGCTAGGCTGACGTCACGGCACTCGTCCCAGGCAAGAGAGTGAGACTCTGTCTCAAAAAAAAAAAAAAAAAAAGAAATTTTCTGTCCAAGTCCATGATACATTAAGTGGGAAGGAAATTTTTCAATGTTATAGACCTACACAAGTAGCATCATCCCATTTTATTAGGGAAAAAACCAAGAGTGGTATGTGTACACATATGCATACAAAAACTGTATAAACACAAGAAAATTTCATAAAAAATGTACTCAAAACTGCTGATAGTAGGCATCTCACAGGGATGGAACTGGGAGCTGGAAGGCATAAACTTTAACTTCTTGCCTTATATATTTTTTTAAAAATTGATATTAGAGATGATTTTTTAACTTTTTTGCATGTTATTTTGTATTTTTCTATAAAATTTTTCAAAAATAAAAAGAAGCTCTTAAAATATCTTGCCACAAATATATTTCTTATTTTGTGGTTTTAAAAAGATGCTACAAATGTGTTTCTGAAAAGTCAGATTACTGAAAATGTACTAAGAGTGGTTCTTCACTAAAAGGATCAAATAGGAAACTAATAAGTCCCTCTCCTCTGGAATTTAACTTATTAAAAATTTTTAAGACAATTTTATTCTTAATACATTGTCTTGATTGTTCATCTATGTACAATTTCCATATTTACTAAAAAGATTACCAGTAGCAATTGCAAAGTACAGCACATCCAAACTACAGGTTACTATGCATCTATTAAAAATAAGGAGGTAGATGCATATCATTGACAGGTGTATTACACATTGTTATATAAAGAAAGTTACAGAATGATATGTATAGAGTGATTCCATTTATTTGAAAAAAATATATGTGTATACATACACATATACAGATGAGTGTGTGAAGAAGGATAGAAGCCAAACTGTTAAGTACAGTTACCACTGGAGAAGGGAATGAGTTTGGGGGATGAGGAGGCTTTTACTTTTTACTACATATCTGTTTGTATTATATGCCATTTTACGATTATCAGGACTCATCATTATTATTTTAAATTTAAAAACATTAAAAGGGGAATAAAGCCCAAACACAGTGGTTCACACCTGTAATCCCAGCACTCTGGGAGGCAGAGGAGGGAAGATTACTTGAGGTCAGGAGTTCCAGACCAGCCTGAGAAAGAGCAAGACCCTGTTTCTACTAAAAAATAGGAAAAAAAAAATTAGCCAGCAACCAAAAAAAAAAAAAAAATAGAAAAAATTAGCTGGGCATGGTGGCGCATGCCTGTAGTACCAGAAACTCAGGAGGCTGAGGCAGGAGGATCACTTGAACCCAGGAGTTTGAGGTTGCTGTGAGCTAGGCTAACTCCAACGGCACTTTAGTCCGGGTACTAGACTACAGACTCTGTAGTCTAGTAGTGGGATTGCTGTCTCAAAAAAAATTTTAAAAATTAAAAAATAAAAGGGGAATAAATGTCATCACTAAATCTTTCTTCAGTTCCTTTGGTTTGAGACTGTTGTTTTTAATCACTTGCTTTTACCTAACAAGCTTCAAATTCACCAGTAAATTCTGCTGCTTCTCTTTCTGCCATTTATCTCAGATCTATAATTTTTAATATACCTCTTTGTCCATTCTCTTTTACCAAGACCATACTCAACAGTTGCACTTTACACCTCCAATTCTCCTTCTCTGTAATACATACTAATGTAGTTTAACACATTAACTGCCATGTGAGTTGTATTTAACTCATGTTAGTTTTGAGCCTGGGGGCTCGTGGAGCAAAACCTGGGCAAAACCCTGCAGTTGGTTGGTGAAAATCTTACTTGTTGATGTTCTTATCATTACAATTAATATTGATAAATTATTCTAAAAACGTGGATTAAATGAATAGAAGTCAATAAATGTCATTTTTCATTAAATTAGAAAGGATCATTTTCTTTTTGAAGTTTTTTTTTTTATTCAGGATATTATGGACGTACAAACATTTTGGTTACATGAAATGCATCTGCCTTGCTCAAGCCAGGGCCACAAGCATGTCCTTCCCCCATACAGTGCACCCTGTCTCCATTAGCTGTGGGTTTACTCACCCCACTCACTCTAGCCCCCAATCCCCCAGCCCCCTAACTGACTGGCACCCAGTGAGTATTACTACCATGCAAGCACCTTAATGTTGATCAGTTAGTACCAGTTTGATGGTGAGTACATGTAGTGCATGTTTTTCCATCCTTGGGATACCTCACTTCAAAGGATGGGCTCAGTCTCTATCCAGGATAATATAAGAGGTGCTAGATCACCATTGTTTTTTGTAGTTGAGTAGTATTCCATGGTATACATATACCACATTTTATTAATCCACTCATGTATTGATGGACATTTGGGTTGTTTCCACATCTTTGCAATTGTAAATTGTGCTGCTATAAACATTAGAGTACGGATGTCTTTATTATAGAATGTCTTTTTTTTCTTTGGGTAGATGTCTAGTAGTGGGATTGCTGGATCAAATGGTATTTCTATTTTTAGCTCTTTGCGGTATCTCCAAATTACTTTCCACAGGGGTTGTACTAATGTGCAGTCCCATCAGCAGTGTAACAGTGTTCCAGTCTCTCCACATCCATGCCAGCAGTTGTTATTTTGGGACTTTTTGATAGAGGCCATTCTCACTGGAGTTAGGTGATATCTCATTGTAGTTTTGATTTGCATTTCCCTAATGATTACAGATGTTGAGCTTTTTAAAATATGTTTGCTGGCCATTATCCTGTCTTCTTTTGAAAAGTTTCTGTTCATGTCCTTTGCCCATTTATTGATGGGGTTGTTTGATTTTTTTTCTTGTTGATTTTCTTAAGTTCTATATAGATTCTTGTTATCAGCCCTTTATCAGATGTGTAGAAAGCAAATATTTTCTCCCATTCTGTAGGTTGTCTATTCACTCTAAGAACAATTTCCTTGGCTGTTCAGAAGCTTTTTAATTTGATCAGGTCCCATTTGTTTATTTTTGTTGCCGCTGTGATTGCTTTGGGGTTCTTCTTTAAGAATTCCTTGCCTAGGCCGATGTCTGAGAGGGTCTTCCCAACGTCTTCATTTAGAATTCTTAAGGTTTCATGCCTTAAGTTTAAGTCTGTTATCCACCTTGAGTTGATTTTTGTGAGAGCGAGAGGTGGGGGTCTAGTTTCAATCTTCTGCAGGTAGCTATCCAGTTTTCCCAGCACCCAAATCTTGAGGAAGTTTTCTGGTAACAAGACTATGTTGTCTCTTAGAATCTATCTGTGGTATTTTGAATGTTGAAGGCTCCTGTAACTACAGGTTGATATAGCATTGAGTTATCCCAGCATAATTTTATTTCTATTTTGTTGAAGTTCAGTTAGCTCCTTGCTTGTTCAACTACTTTTGTAGAACAAAAGAAGTTGGAAGTTCAGATGGAGAAGACAGGAGAGGAAATACAAAGCACTGTATAATTTGGCTATTATAGGCTTCACCAGTAAATAAGAGAAAGTGAG
>CAUYSK010028929.1:0-21533 GCA_963575035.1 Avahi laniger | reverse complement strand
TCTATGTTTTCTTCTAAGCGTTTTATACTTTTTTTTTTTGGAGACAGAGTCTCACTCTCTTGCCTGGGCTAGAGTGCTGTGGTGTCAGCCTAGCTCACAGCAACCTCAAACTCCTGGGCTCAAGCGAGCCTCCTGCCTCAGCCTCCGGAGTAGCTGGGACTACAGGCATGTGCCACCATGCCCGGCTAATTTTTTTTCTATTTTTAGTTGTTTGGCTAATTTCTTTCTATTTATAGCAGAGACGGGGTCTCGCTCTTGTTCAGGCTGGTCTCGAACTCCTGAGCTCAAGCAATCCGCCCGCCTCGGCCTTCCAGAGTGCTAGGATTACAGGTGTGAGCCACCATGCCCGGCCACTTGAGAAGTATTGACAGCTATTTATTCGGGCCTGGATGTTGGGCCAGAACCACATAGAAGTCAGAGGCTTTAGTGTTACCTCTCTGCTCTGAATACATCCATTTCTTTTGTTTCTCGTCATTATTTCCAGTCCTTTAGACTCTTTCAGAATTAATTCCCCATTCGACTCCTTGTCATAAATATAGATTATGCAGCCATATTTCTCAACTGTGTCCCCCAGATTTTACTTGACCACTTAGCTGCATCCATTTGCCAAATGAAAATCTATGTTCTTCAAAAACTGCTGAAAATGCCAGTGTAGTCATGCATGCTAAGTGTCAGAGAAAGAATTGGTGCTGCAACACACAGGGTGATGTCAGGGAGTTATTCCCAGGAGCATGGTATGTCCTTGCTGCCAGCAAATTTCTCTCCTGCCATTCAGAAATTCTCACTTTGCTCAGGTGACAGTTCTGATGCCACACTTTTTAAAATTGCACAGACCCCACTTCTTATTTATCTAAAATCAACTAAAATGAATAAATAGGCTTTCTGGGGTTGCCACAAATGAATCTTACTCTTTTGTCATGCAGTAAAATGTCTTTTCTAGAAACACAGAAAAGCGCACAAAAATAACTGCCACCATATCTACAGATTTAAGTTATATCAGTTATCTATTGGTTTAACAAACCACCCTAGCACTTAGTGGCTTAAGACAACAGCTATTTTATTTGTTCATTATTCTGTAGGTCAGCAATTGGGACTGGACTCAACTGGTGTCTGCTGGGGCCGGTTTCACTTGGAGCCATCCATGTGGCTGCAGTCATCTGGCAGCTCAGATGGGGTCAGATAGTCTAAGGTAGCCTCACTCACATGTACGGGGATTGGTACTGGCTGTTGGCTAGGTCATCATCTCTAGCAGGCTGGCTTGGATTTCTTCACATGGTGCCAGAAAAGTTCTCAGCGACCAGAAAGAGAGTCAACCCCCTTTGGCAAGCATGCTCGAGGCCTCTGCTTCCGTCAAATTTGCTAATGTGCCGTCAGCCAAAGTAAGTCACGTAGCCAAGCCCAGAGTCAATGTGGGAGAGTACTACCCAAATGCATGGGTGTGGGGAGGTGGATCCATTAACAACCATTACTATGAAAATCTATTACATTAGTTAAACATCTACATCATTTCTTTCCTGAGGAATGAGATTTACCTTGGAAGGTGTCAGGGCAAACCCATTACCAGGAAGACTATCTGAGAGAGAGTTATAGATACAGAGCAGAGATATAAATCTTTATAGATTTATTAGCATCATCCTTATTGCCCCAGTTGTAAAACCAAACCCACTTCAAAAAAAGGACTCTAGGGCTGTACGTGGACCCTGCCTAGATAATTTAACATACAGCTGCATTTAAGGCTCTTCCAAAGGTCTTCTAGAATAGGGGAAGGCAAGACATTCATTGGGTTAGACAAGTCAGGCTGGTCGTCCTAGTCCTGGTAAATAGGGAAAGACTAAGGTGACTCTGACAGTTAGCATTCCCTGAGCACTTGTTCTCAGCCACTGTATGTGGTTTATTTTCTGAAATCCTTGAAAAACTCTTTGAGGTGGATAGTCATCTTATCTCCATTTTACAAATGTGAAAAGTAAAGTTTAGAAAGCTTAATTTGCCCAAGCTCGCACAGCTGAAATAGAAGAGTTGGGACTTGAAATCTGTCTATCTATAGAGCCTCAGTTACTGTCCACTAAATCATGCTACTTATTCCATCCCATGGGACAAAAGGATGGAGTTCATGAAATGATGTCTGTCCCAGGCCCAGTACTGCAAGTGTGTAGTCAGGTTGCATGTTGTTCCTTCTTGGAACATTTTCCTTCCGATAGAATCCCTGGACTTTGCAGTCATAAACAGGGAATCCCGGAGGGTCTTGGGAGGAAGATGGCTTCCCTAGTTCTTACAAGATAAGAATTGTTGATGATGGGGTTGATTGCTTTCTAATTGAATTATACTGAGACCCTTTCCCTGTAAAATTACTCTTGCAGAGCACTTTCGTATTGCTGCAACTACTGAGTGAGGGAAGTCAAACCTAGTTTCTCTTTACCAGTTCTAAGGCAATGACCCTTACGTTTCTCGATAAAGCAGCTGCTGAAGCCAGCGTATCCGGGCTTAAGGATATAAATAATCCTCTGTTTATGCCGGTACCTTCCCACCAAACAGCATAATTGAAGATCAGAGATTTAGGATGAATGTCCTCCAACACATCTTAGTGCTGGAGATATTCCAACAAGACCAGTAGGTACAGATGATGATTAGAATGTGATGAGGGATGAGAAATGCTATTCTGGAATTAAGTCAATTTCTCGTAAATAATTTTGTAAAAGTCACAGCAATATAAATTTAGTCTCTGTGCTTCCATGCTCTATTCCCGAGTCTCTACCTCCACCTCCAGGAAACTCGGCATCCGTTCTTTTCTCTTTCCTTCCACACACCTTAAGCATCATCCAGATTTTAAATTAGGTGTTTTTGAAATGCCCCACAGAATTTTTTTGACCGTACCATTGTCCAGTCGTATGCCTTTTGGCAAAAGAGGAGGTAATAAGCAGCAGCACATGTCAGACAAGCGTCCTTACATCTGCCTTTGCAGGGGGATTGCTTTAGCAGAAGAGAAGGCAGTGGTTAGCTAATTTTGAAAAAGAATAAGCGCATTAGATGGTATTCAGTGGAGCATGATTTGCATAGTATGTAAATTATATAGAATTGTAATACAGAAATCTCAGAGCTTTCCAATGGTGAATAGGTCTAATTTATAGCTATTTCTAGGGATTAAAACACTCTGAAGCAATAACTGAAAGGTTTACTTCCCATTTGACAATGTGTAAAGAGGCAAAATGGGCTAGAGTCTTCTTTTTTTTTTTCTTTTAAGTAAACCTCTTGACTAATACATTGTGATTTTAAAAACACGATGCATTATTTTTTCCTAATTCTGCACTAAAGTTGTACACATATCATCTGCCTCAATTTCTAAGCTCTCAGTTCATATATATGTATTTATAAAATTTGCTGTTCTCAAAAAGGAAGAAATCCTAGAAAATTAATTATTTAATGAGTTTCGATATTCAGATTTATGGTTGTTCATTTAGAAATAGAATATAAATTCACAGGCACTTTCAAAATTTAACGATAGCTTGATGTAAATTAATACCCGCATGGGCAGTGTGCAGTCAGATGAAAAAGAGATAAAAAGAGTGTCTTCAAAGAAGGTAGAACAGACAATCTGTTTCCCCATTAAGCTTGTTGTCTTCACACAATGATACAATGAAGGTATATGACAGGAACAAGGCATAGATTTTGATCCCAAATACAGCCTTTGAAGTTCTGCTCAGAAAAAGAAATTGGGAATAGGGTATCTGGAATTCCATCCAACTAGGATTGGCGTCGAACGTTAACAAGATACTCTCAGAGTATGTAGAGGAAATGGACGCAGACAGCCTCAAGAAATGAACTGGCCAGTACAGTAGAGAAACATCTATCAGACAGGAGGCAAGGTGTCTGGAAGCTGGTAGAGGTGATGGTTGTGCAACATCGTGAATGTACGAAATGCCACTGAATTTTATACTTTAAAATTGTTAATTTTATCTTGTGTGAATTTCACCTCAATATTTTTTTTTTAAATATGCTATGAAGGGGCACAGAAGGAAAAGCAGGAAGAACCCCATTTCCTTGGGAATCTTTACTCACCACCTCTGGAGAAAAGAAGGCTAATACTTGGAAAGGGAGGGGCATTTGGGCCCTGAAGTACCTAAGTATCTCGGTTCTCTTTCTGTTTTATTAGCAGACATCTAGTATTTTGAAAACTCTGCCATTGTCTGGTCATTCCGGGTGAGAACATAAATCCTATGAAGAGCAGGGTCCCTAGAAAGGCATTTGCCTATCTGGTGAGAGTTGGGGACCACAGAAGCCTCATCTGACCGAAATACCAGAGTCCTGGGGGAAAGGACAATGGATTTAAAAACCAACTCTGCCCCTACTTGCTGTGTGGCCTTGGGCAAGTTAATTAACCTCTCTGAAATTCTGTTTCCTCACTAGCAAATTGGGGGTCATAAAAACTACCACACATGGTTTCGGAAAAACTCATAGCACATGCAAAGTATATTGCACAGACGAGACGCTAATAAATGCTAATAGCTTCCCCTCCTTTCCTGTCTCCCAGTCCCTACCTCACCCCTGCTGACTTGACTTGACGTTCTTGTCATAAAAGTTGTTTCTTGCAATGTAGCAACAACACTAGCCTGAAAAATTGCCTTCGTTAGGTTACAATTACACTGGGGGGACTCCTTTCTTCTGACTTCACATTTTCTTGTGGAACAGCTTCCACTAGAGTAGGGATGTGCAAACCAAATCCAGCTAGCATTTGATTTTGTATAGCCAACACACTAACAATGGTTTTTAATGTTTTTTAAATGGTTGAAAATAAATCAAAAGAAGAATGTTTTGTGGAGCATGAAAATTCAAATTTCAGTGCCCATAAATAAAGTTTTATTGGAACACAGCAACATTCACTCATTATGTATCACCTATGGCTGATTTTGCACTGCAATGGCAGAACTGAGTTGTTGTAACAGAGACCCAAAAGCCTGCAAAGCATAAAATACTTATTCTCTGGCCCTTTACAGGAAAATTTTGTGACCCCTGCATTAGCATATCATTTCTGGCCCTTTCCTCAACACTTTACTCATGTCTACTTGACAGGTGGATCTCTTATTAGACTGTAAGATTTCACTCCCCTTTTGTTCTTCTCTGTCATAGACCAGTGGGAAGCAGTGATCTTGAGTGACTGTGTCTACTGTGCAGGGCTTTGCCGAAGGCTAGGCTGGGAGAGGGGGAGGAGGGGGGTCCAAAGAATTTGGGAAAGCTTGCTCTGCCAGGGGCAGTGGCTCCCATGGGTAATCCCAGCACTTTGGGAGGCTGAAGTGGGAGGATCGCTTGAGGCCAGGAGTTTGAGAAAGCTTGCCTCTTTGTTTAACCTATATGTCTATCTCTCTATTGGTTCTGAATCAAAAGGGGAAAAGGGATTTATTGACTCCCTGTAACTCCATCAATCTCTTCCTCCCCAAGCCTAGTCCCTTAGTTTGAACGCTCATCATCTCTCATCTGAATTACTAAAACATCCTCCTACCTGTTCTCCCTGCCTCCAGCATCATCTTCTTCCAATACAGAGTAGCCAATGTGATCTTCTTAAAACACGAATCTAACCTTATTTCTTCTCTGCTGTGAAGATTGCATTAATGGCCCAATCCTTCATGTCTCTCTGTATCCAAGCCCCAGGGCAGTGCCTTCCAACACTGAGTCTAGGCTTGGGCCTGTGAACTGCTTTGGTCAAGGGGATAATAACAAACTTGACACAGCAGAGGCCTGAAAAGGTACTTACCCATTTGCTCCTCTCTTGGACCCCCACTAGTGCCACCAGCACATGCCCACACTAGCCTGCTGGGTGGATGTGGGAGACATATGCAGGAGAGCCAGGCTTTCCCAGTCAAGACCATCCTGGGTCCCAGCCAACCTGCTAGCTGGCTGAAAGTGCACAGCAAGTCCAATCCAGAGCAGCAGAACTGCCTAGCCAATCAGTAGACTTGTGAAAAAAATCTAAGGTTGTTGTTTTAAGTCTCTAAGTTTTGGGATGGTTTGTTATTCAGCAACAGCTAACTGATACACCTACTTAAAACTCTTCAGTGTCTCAAATTCCTCTGCAAAAAGCCCAAACTCCTTAACTTATGAGGTTTTTCATCATCTTCCTGAGCTCCATACCTTTAGGCTAATCAGCCCAGTCCAGTGATGTGCAACTATTACTGTGAAAACAGTTTTCTAACCCTTGCCTGGTTCACCAATTAGGTCCTGGACTTTGTGCCTTGTTCTTTCTCTCCTGATCAGTTCCTGGTCTCCTTGTCCTAGTTGTCCCTCAACCTGAGTTGACCCTGGGATCCCTTTTTGACTATAACTTACACTCACCCTTTAGAACAGTGTTTTCCAAACTTTGAGTGAACCCATTGGGTTGTGAGATAAGTTTAGAGAGTCATGACTAGCATTTTTTTTTTGATGAAACTGAAAAAAAAAAAAAAAGAAATAGAATAGGATAAAATAGAAAATACAAGAGTAAGAGTAAATTTTCAATATGTGTACACTGGCTTGCTATGTAAAATATATTTTTTTCCCACTGGCCAGGGCCAAAAAAGTTTGAGAACACGCTGCTTTAGAACATGTCTTCTTCTGGCTACTCTGAGTAAATACTGCTTCAAATCTGCCTGGTCCTCACACCTGCCCCAGGATGAGCCCTCACAGGCAGCTTCCCCAGGGCTTGCCCATTCTCACCAGACTTCCCCAGCCTCCGCACCGCCTCCTCCTGCACACCCCAGCAGTGTGGGGGCGGCAGCTTTCCCGAACAGTCAGCACTCTCTCATCCCTCTGTGCCTTTGCAATTTGGTTTTCCTCTGCCAACAGCAACGTTTCCTTCCTCATTCGGCTGGAAAATTCCTATTTGTTGGGAATGGTACAAGTGCATCCTCCATTATTCAATCTTTAAGGCTTAGCGCAAATAGCACATTCTCTGGGAAGCTCTTCTTCCCCTCCGCCTCTCCTAATTCCATTCCCATGTACACATCAAAGTTCATAATACATCAAAGTGTAAGAGCATTGTTTTTAAACTTTAACTTCTATTTCCCATGTTTTCACTGGAGAATCATCTGTGTTCCTACATGCTCCCGTAGTCCCTGTGCATGCGGCTGTCATAACCTTCAGCAATGACAGCTTTATAATTGTTGAAGCTGCATGTATATTTTCCACACGAGGTTGGGGACTGCTTGAGGTTGAGGACTGTGTTATGTTTATCTTTGTAGCAACAGCACCTAAAGCAGGACCTCGGCATCGACATGAGTTGGCATTCAACTCCCCTTGCATGGTTTGGAGCACAGGTGGCCTGTGGGGATGAGACACAGGGCGGGGCCACTTGGTCTCAGTGGGAAGACAATGGCTCAAGGAAACAGACAGGACAGGGCACAGCCAGTGCTAGGGCCCCTCCAAAGGGGAAGCGTGAGTCCCAGTGAAGCCCACCGAGCCTCCTTAGTAATTTGACCAGCCATGCTCCTGAGCGCTTGAAAAACAAAGCGAAATAAAGAAGCCCAAACCCACACGATGTGAAGAAGCAGGAAATCACTCCACAGCCCCTTCGAGAGGGTTTTGTGTGCTCCGACACAGGAGGCGAATGAAGACGCGCACCAAGTAATCAGAGATAAGAAAAATCCTGTGAAAGGCACAGAAATCTCAGGGCTGGGCAAGGATGGGGCCCTTTGCAGACTGCAAAGAGGAGGAAAGAAGATAAGGGGAGAAGCCGAGTCTGACACGAAGACGGCTGTGCCCGGAGCCCTGACAAGGAGGAAGAAAAACCCTTCTCGCGGATCATGTAAAGGAACAGAAGCGAACAGGGAGTAAAGACAGCTTCAGAGAGGCCGGTGGGGGGATCATTTAGTGACTCGAGAAGTACACTCCGTGGGAAACTCACAGGATGCTGCGTACCGAATGGAGGAATTTAGTACAGGAGGCTTTGAAAATTTCACCCTAAGTTATAAAAGTCATAAAATGGGAATTAGTGTGCCCTTGGGTGTTTATGAACAATTCCGGTTCCTAGCACAGTGCCTGGCACACTCATAGGGAGGGAACAGCAGAAGAGGAGTGAATCATTTATAGCTCTTTTACTCTTCCTAAAGCAGCCAAACTATTTTCGTTTATAAGAACAGCAGTTCCTGAAATAGCGACGTGTCTCTAGAAGACTGTGTTAACGGGGCAATGAGGAGCAGAGAGGGGTAAGGGGGGAGGGAAGGAGGGGAGAAGGGGGAAAAGGAGAAAAAGTTCATGTCTTTCTGGCCATATAAGCCAATTTCAAGGAGAACATTTTCTATATGAGTATATGACACAACCGACCCAATCAGATTAGAAGGAAAATAAAGAAGGCAGGTGAAGCCAAAGCCAGGAAGAGTGAAAGTGATTTTGGACTTGGACTTCACAGTGAGATAAGTCTAAAAGAACATGAAATCACTGTCAGTTTCTTGTAGCAGAGCCAGCTTCCTGCTTTCTTAATGACTTGTATCATCAACTTGGGAATGTGGGGATTTGAGCTAGATAATGAATCAGTTACCTCAATGAGATAAAATCCCTAAACTTCACTGTGTTGGGAAACAGGAGCAACAACGCAAAAGACACTGTCAGCTGCCTTCTGCAAAGAATGTGAAGTGAATCTCCTGGACCAAGTCTATTCTTCCCCACCCAACTCCAAGCAACGCACCACTGCAGGTTGTTGGGGGAGATGCCTCACCGCCCTCAGGAATGACAATAAAAATAAGAGATGGCAGGGAGAAACAGAGAGAGACAGCAGTCACTCAAGTAACCAGGGGTTAGAAAAGGCAACCTAAGACAAAAAAGGAAGGAAGGAATGGAACTAGTAAGAAAAAATTTGAGTGTAGTCAACTGGGGCATCTATCCATATGGGCTGCTGAAAGAAAAGTCTTCATTTTATGTCATTTATCTGTTGACAACTGCCTTCAAAGGTGGTCCATAATATCCACAGCCAGCTCCCAGGAAAAAAGTTCTCAAACAATTCAGGTAGCTGGAAAAAGGACACAAATATTAACACTACAGGGCAACAATTTTAGAATAAGAAAGTACCTACAGAGAGAGGGGGATCTTTAGATTCTGAGTCACGATGTTTGTACCTTTAACACAGTTTGCTATATAAAAATAATTCAGTATATACGAGTTATATTACTATATATAGACTAAATACTATAAAGATGTGTCTATTTATAGTATAAATAAATAGTATTATACATAAAAATATACATGTAAATACATACAAAAATATACATACAAATAAATTTATAGTACATACATCCTATAAATATGTATGTACTATAAATACATACATACACACACATACAGGTATATACAAGGCCCTCTATAGTTTGTGCCTGGTTCCTAAAGCTGCTCCAGTCTCCATCCAGATAGCTAAGCCATTTGGATTCCTATCTACAAGCTTCCATCAATCCCTACCAGTCTGGACCTCAGACAATAGGGATTTCTGGAGCTACAACCAGTCCTATGGGGCAAACCATTAGTTTACCCAATCATGCGTCCAGCCCTGAGCTGTGACCTATTTGGATAATTAGCTCTCTGTATCATGTACAACACTCTCCATCTCCTTGTATCCCAGGATTGCCAATGGGTTTCTGTCCTGCGGACACTCTGCCTGAGATCTTGTTTAGATAACTTGCCTACTACTCTGGCTCACCTAGGACTGGGGCCTAACAAGCCACAGTCACCTTCCAACTGCAAACGGGCGTGGAGTGCAAGGCATTATGGTCCTCAGCAACAAGGGACAGAACCAATAGGGAGGAAGAACCAGGCAACAGAAGGGAATGACACAGACGAAGCAAGGGATGAGTATGTGGAGGGAAGATGGGTGACCCCATTAGTGCCTCACTTCAGAAGTCACAGAGAATGCTGGGGAAGAATGATGTAAGGGACATATGTAGGGAGGCGGCCATTCTTGGAAGATTTTCTCCCCTGTACCAGTAGCCCAGACAGCAGGCTGGGATCTCAGAAACAAGACTAGTCCCAGAGCATGGGTCTGGCAAGACCATACAAAATGTCAGTCAACAGGATCCCAGCGTGAGGAAGAGGAGCTGATATCCTAGATAGCACAAGTGGGCACTAAAGAGACCTGTAGATCAGGAAACGCCTCCCAGAGAAGAAAGATACCAGACAGACCTGCCAGGATAAGTAGACTTTTCCCTGCCTCCCATCTTGCCCTTTTCCCGTCTTCTCTACCTCTTACATTTAGATCTGATTTTCTAAAACACAGCTTTTGTCAGGTCACTCCCTGTTTCAGGCTTTTGGCCAAATGCTTGCTTTTAACCAAGTATCTGTGTTTTCAGCCTGTCCAATCTGGTAGCTGTCGCTACTCCAGGAGAGGACTGAGTGGTGCTGTGAAGCCAAGGACAGAGGTGCACTGCAGAGAGAGAGGTTCATGAGGCAAGAACTGAAAATAGCTGTATTTTGTGTCTGGGAAGATTTGGTGGCTTTTAAGTGGAGCATTTTTAGTGTCATTTTGAGAATGGATGACATGTTATGAAGCATGGATGAAAAGAAGATAGTAGGAACTGGGTCTTTGATCAGCTAAAGAGAAAAAGACTAATGATTGGTGTTTGTTGGCGTGGAGTGACATGTGATCAATGTATTTTTTTCACTCTGATTTTGTGCCCAATATTTGTTTATTTATTCCACACAGATTTGTTGAGTACCTACTCTGTACAAGGTAGAGGAGATTCAGGGGTGTCCAAGACGCACATACGTTTTTAGGGGCAGGGCATTGGTGAAAGGATACGAAGATTTCGTTTAGGAGGAATACCACAAAAATGATGACCATGTGAGATAATGCATATGTTAATTAGCTATATTTAGTCATTCCACAGTGTATATATACTTCAAAACATCATATTGTACACAGTAAAAACACACAATTTTATTTGTCAATGAAAAAAATAAGATTTTTGAGTAGAAAAAAATTTTACAATAAAAAAGGCCCTCTTATCTGGAGACCTAATGTACAACATGAGGACTATAATGATAATATTGTATACTGGAAATTTGCTAAGAGAGTAGATTTTAGGTGTTCTTACTATAAAAAAAAGAATAAGCATACAAGATGATGAATATGCTGATTTGCTTGACTACAGTAACCATATCACTATGCATATCAAAGCATCATGTTGTATACATTAAATATATACAATAAAAAAATTTTAAAAAAAGATATATAGGGTTCTGCTTTCAGGCAAGTGCAAAGAAGTGATGAGTATGGTAAGATGGGAAGGACAGCCTACGACAGAAACACGGGGAAGGGGCACCCGACCCTGCTGCAGGAGTCTGTAGATCTCGACTGCTGTTGCCCTCTGTGGCCAGATTGGTTTCCTCCCATTTCCCTGCACACGTCCAACTTTTCCTGACTTTGGCTCTGGGATTATACTTTCACTCAGCCTACTCAGGACCTATTAATTCTTGAAGGCCTATCCTGTGTCTCAAATTCTTCCTGAAGAGACTTCTGTTGAAGATGGCATATAAGTTTACACTTTTAGGTCCAAGTCCTGTCTCTTGGCTCCAAACACATAACAATGGTAGATAAAAATATTTTAAGAAACCTAAACACAAATGGCCATGCTCAAAACAATATATTT
This sequence comes from Avahi laniger, assembly GCA_963575035.1. NCBI lineage: Eukaryota > Metazoa > Chordata > Mammalia > Primates > Indriidae > Avahi > Avahi laniger. Next base: position 9,939 of record CAUYSK010028929.1, on the reverse strand, counting down.
TTTTATGGACCAAAAACAGAGCAAAAACACAATATTATAAGCAAGGCCAAAGCCATGGGCTATGAGGTATGAAAGCAGGTGCAATATCTGGTAGGCAGGCAAGACAGAGACGGCCAATTTCATTGAGGGAAACCAGTACTTTGGCAGACTCTCCCACCCAGGAAAGAAGGATGAAAAAAGTTACAGTGGACCCTTGCCTGGAGCAATGGAGTATGCGAAGATGATATGAAGATGAGGATCTTTTTTTTTTTTTTTACCAGTTTATTATAAAGGATATAGATGAAGAGATGTATAGGGTGAGGTATGGGGGAAGGGGCACGGGCTTTCCATGCCCTCCCAGGGTACGCCACCCTCCAGGAATCTCAACATGTTCAGCTATCTGGAAGCTCGAAGCTGAGTGTCTTGAAAAGCAGGAAATGATGGATCTCTTCTTGGAGTAAGAACATGGGGCAAGCAGCCTACTGGGCTAGTCGCTGGATCTTTTTCAATTCCTGTAGGACAGGAGCTTCTGAACTGCTAGAAAAAAAAACCTGATATCTACACACTGGGGTTAGGAGGACAGTATAAAGCAACCATAAAATTGTCAGAGTCTGGGGGAACAAAGAGAGAGAAAACAATAAAGCCTCCTACTCACAATGAGCCTTCAAACCAAAATTCTGAAACACATGGAGAGAACTAAGACAAAAGATATAAATAACTAGGAGATATATTTACTCCAGATGAAATGAAAATAATAGACTAATACGAAAATGTCTTTAATATAGGTATGCTTAAGATCCTCAATAGAATAGTCAGATGAAAAGAGCAAGTGCATATAAAAATATAACCAATTGAAAATCCTGGGAATAAAAGAAATACTATCATTGAAATAAAAATCATAAAGAATAGGATAAACTCTAGACTAGACATATTTGAACAGATAATTAAAGAACTGGAAAATAGTATTGAGAAACTCACCCAGAATGCAGCATAGAATGATAGATTAAAACTAGGAAATGTCAGTCAGGAAACATAGAAAATGGATTGAATGACTCCAACAGGGCTCTAATAGGAATTCCTAAAAAAGAGAATAAAGATAGTGGAGGATAAGACATATTTGTAGAGATGATGGCTGAAAATTGTCTGGACTGGAAGACAGATAAAAGTGTACAACTTATGCTGGAGAGTATAATTGTCTTTAAATGCCTCACACGATCCAGCTCTTACAGCCTCCCCGACTTCATCTCCTACTGCCGTGCTCCTCACTCTGCTGTAGCTACCCTGGCCTCCTTGCTAATCCTTAAAGAAAACAAGGCACTCCTACCTCAGAGCCTTTGCACTTGCTCTTTCTCTGTTGAAATGCTTTCCTCCAAGTTATAATCTGTATGGCTTGCTCTTTCATCCCCTTTAGATTTCTCTTCAAATGCTACCTTATCAGTGAAACCTTCCCGATATAAGCAAAGAAATATTTGCTTAGGAAATGAATGACTGAATGGGCGGACGGATGCATACTATCCTTTCCCTACTTTGCAACCTTACTCACCCACACGTACCTGGTCCAGTGTTGGGCACATGGATACATGTCCAATTTAGTTTTACTAAATTCCATGAAAAGCCTTATCTATATCTTAAAAGCCGCCATCTTTATGTGTGCATGTGAATTAATATTTACTAACAGATGTACTTCATCTATTTTCCCTGAAAGTTTATCATTCTTTATGATAGAATAATTAAATCATGGAATTATAAAGTTAAAAGGGGAGCCTAGAGCTCATTAACTTCACCTCCACATTTTACAGGTGAAAATCTGAGGCCAAGAAAGATGAAGCGGACATAGTGAAGCAGGAAGCAGGTTAACAGAGCCAAGACTAGAGAGCAGTCTCTTGACTCCGAGTGCAGGGTTCTTTTACCATACTGCACATCTTCCTTACCCTACCGGCATTCAGAGAGAAACCAGGTCGTAAATAATTCTGTCTCCTAAACGAACACCTTCCGGACCTCTAGGTACGCATGCATTGTTTCTAGGTTACAGTAGATCACCCCTTCTTGCTTTGGAGAAGTTGGGGATTCGAGGTGCCACTTCATTAAAAATGTAATTGTAACGTGTTTTTATTTCTACAGCTTCTTGTCATTAACAGCCTATAATTAAAATAATTAGAAGAAGAATCTTGCCTGTTAATCAGTCTACATTTCAATAAAACATTTTAAAATTCTCAGTCCAAAGCTGTTACTTTATTATTTAAGCATGAGTTCTATTATATAAATTGTCACCACAGCACTGCCAACCAGTTATTTATAGAAAAAAATCTGTTAGCTTTTCCCTGGTAAACGAATGTCACTCTACGCTGCAGTTATTGAAGAAATTACAGAGAGATGAAAGATGGGTGGGTTTGCATCCCCCCAACGTAACTGGGCTCTGGAAGACTTCCAAAGTCTTTTTTGGATGCAGTGTACGTCAAGAGAGTTGAGAAAGAACACAGTTTTGCAGCAGCAGTGAGAATTCGTGGTGCTAAATTTTGGGTGTCATGCATACATATATATACACACAGACATATGTATGTGGTGATAGTGATGAAAAGATTTTTTAAGCTGCTATAATTCAGGCAGGCTACATTCCCCTGGTACAATGGGATTTGAGACGCTAAAAAGCAATAAAAACGGTAACCTCTATAATCAATTTCTCATTGTAAGCATTCTGTTCTCTGTTTGCTGTAAGCCTGCACTGCCAGAAGCCTTGTGCTAGAGAGTTTCTGTAGGACTTCTTAGTTTGCATTTCTCCCAGAAGTAACCTCTGACTCAGGAGGGTCCTGGCTGGAAGGCCAGGAGAGCTCATTCAAAGGGTTTGGAACTGCAGTCGTGTATTTATTTCATGACCCTGCTAACCCCATTAAATGTACACTTTCCTGGGGTCCTATAAGCAGTGAGCTTATTTCCAGAAACAAGGTAATAATGCAACTAATAAGAATTAAGGCTCAAGTCTTAAGAAATAATAAGTAATATTTTTAAAAACTAGTGTGAGATGATTTTAAAATATTTTTTAAAACAATTATAAACCTTTCTCTGGTCCTGGACGAGGAGCTTTATGACAACTTTATGGAGTTGGTAGAAATATAAAGGAAAACGTGGAACATTTAATATAACTCCCTGCGGCACATAGACTCTAAGATGCCCCCCATCTCCTAATGTCTACATCCTTGTACAACCCCTACCCTTACGTGTGGGCAAGACTGTGACTGGCTTCTAAGCAATAGACTACAATAAACGTGGTGGAATGCCAGTATCATGATTACGTTACATAGGATTGTAACTTCCATCTTGCTAGCAGACTCTCTCCGTTGGTGACTTTGATTAAATAAGCTGCCATGTGGAGAGACCCACACAGCAAGGAAGTGAGGCCTTCAGTCCAACGACCAGCAAGGAACCAAACGCTGCCGACAATCATGTGAGCTTGGAAGCAAATCCTTCCCCAGTCAAGCCTCAAATGAGACCGCAGCCCTGGCTGACCCCTCGATTGCAGTCTTCTGAAAGACCCTGAAGCAGAGGAGCCAGCTGCGGTGTGCCCTAGTTCTTGACCTGCAGATACTCGGGGAGCCCTGCTTTAAGCCACTAGATTTGTGGCAATTTGTTATGGAGCAATAGATGACTAACACACTCTCCAGTGATAAAAGTGGGGTCGCATTCCAAAGAAAGGAGAGGTTGTAAAAAATTGAAAAGAGCGTATAGACTTAGATAACAGAGGGCCCAGAGTCTGAGTCTCTGCTTAGTATATGCGTGACCTGGGTTAGCTCTGAATCTTCTCTAAACCTCAGTTTCCATATTTCTAACCAGAAGATAATATTTCCTACCTCACAGTACTGTTTGCAGGAGCAAATCAGATACAGTATTTAGTAGCATATCTGGCAGATAGAAAATATTTAATAGATGCTATTCATTGCTACTGTGTTCTATAGACTTCACCTACTGGAATAATTACAGCCTTCCCCAGGGCCCTTCACGTGACATAGCTAGCCAGTTTGGTTTTGCTCACTGCTTTGTTCCCTCCCTCAGGAGTTTATGTTTTGGGGAGACTGAGCAACCTTCCATTCAGTCCTGAAAGGTTTTACTCTCACGGGTATTATAAATGCTCTCTTCCTGGTATGTGACATGATTATCTAATTCTTTTTGTCTGAAGCAAAACTAGGGAAATATGGAATAGTTATTAAGAATCCTTTTTCCAGTAAAGAAACAGATGAGACTCCCTCAGTGACATGAACATATGACCTCAGTGTTGGTACACGAGGTGGCTCTGCGTGCGGGAGAGACTTCGTTATCCGGCTGAGAACACTCAGCTGTCAGTTACAAACTTCTAGCAGCCTTCTGCTTTCTTCCTTGGCATTGACACATTAGAAATTGTAAAATTTTTACCTTGCACTTGAATGGTGTGAGTAAATGCAAGAGTAAAACACTTTGGTCTATAATGCAAAGGTTTCTTAGACTCCGGTCAGGCTACACTTATAAGTTAAAAAGAAACTATAATTTTATTTGAATGCCTGGCCTTTGTGATTCAAAAAATGAGTGGAATTTTATATTTAAAAGTTGTCCGATTTGGAAACCAGGAAAAAGCAGATCTGTGTTGCAATCATGTGATGGATGTCTACATGAGAGGAGAGCTAGGCTGACATTTTTCAAGGAGAACCTGTCCTTTTCCTTCATTGAGAATTAGAAGATAGTGCTTTTTCCATTCCTCCTCTTATTTTCCATTTCTTGCAACCACAAAACAAAGCAAAAACATATTCCTGCCATCGCTTTGTGTATGTATTGATTGGTTAGAAGATCCGCCCCTTAGTAGTTTTGTGCTCTTCGGGAAATCATTTTATCTCTCAAAGTCTTGGTTTCCTCATCAGTAAAACGAAGAGAATAATAACAACCTCAAAGGGTGTATATAAAGATGCAATAAAATATGTGAAAAGGCCAAACAATAATTTTGTTCTCCATACATATATTAGGGTACAGAATCAGTTTCAGGGAAAAAAATTTAATGCTTCTGTTTTTCTGTATAAGCTAAATCTTTCTCATGTCTGAGCAATAAGCTACCTAGTACGCCACTCATAATGTCCATTTCATTACAAGGTATATTGTAAGTCAAACTATTTGCTTATGATTCCTTTTAATGGAGAGAATAATATCTAGCATTTAATTGAGCACTTGCTATAGGCAAGTGCTTCACATGTATTGATTCAATTAATCCTCAGTAACTCCATGAAGGAATTGAAGCTCAGAGAGGCTAAATAACTTGCTCAGGGCCATGCAGCTTGATGGAGTTAGGAATCAAACCCGGTTATCTGAATCAATAACCCACATTACAGCTGTCTCTGCAACACTGCAATGCCCCTTGTGCAAGTGTGACTCTTTTGGGTACTTAACCTCTAAACCAGTAGAACCAAAGAAACGGAGCAGAAACTTTTGCAAGTGGGTCATTAAAAGCAGCTGGGGTTGGTGCTGCAGACACTGCGAGCCTTGGTTCCCGGAGACGAGTATTCTGACTTTGGGAGAAAGAGTCCCGTGTACTGGTCCCTGGTTGGCACGTACAGCATGACAGCACTTGCAATAAACACAATGTGAAGCTCTTTTGATTTTGCAGCCTAACCGAAACCTTCAAAGGGAAGTGGGTTGTTAGTAGAAATTAGTGACTTTAACTCTTGTTTGTTATAAATATATGCTTATGAGAAATACATAATCAATGGTAAAAGAAACTGTTTAAATGGCATTGCCTCTGAATAGCTTTACCCCCACCAGCTTCTGACAAATTACGTAACCCATTTAAGCAGCGTTATAAATAAGTAGCTTTATATAGTTTTATTTTCTTATTTTCCTTCAGAATCACTGTGATCCATGAGCCTTCCAAAGCCTATCCTATCCAAAGCGTCAGTAATAAATCATAAATATTTATAGCATTTAATCATGAGGCAGCCAAGGAACTAAAGGAGTGTTATATTATTCAGCAACTCATTAAGCACCCAGCGTGCTTATAATCCAATGGTGCGGCCTGTGAGTGGTTTCTTCTGTCTTCCCCTCTCTTACAGGAAAAAAAAATTCATTAATGCTCATATACACTTAAGTTGTAGCAGGTGTGAACCAAAGTCAATTAGAAAACATCATCCCTGATGTCCTAGAAATGCATAATTTAATAAAACAACAAAATATACCCTCCTTTCCATCCCATTATAGAGAAGAGACTGGAAGGGGGGGCGTGGAAGGGAGGGAGACAAACGATTACTGAACCCTCCTGTGAGCTACGCAATAATAGTCGGAACATCACATTTACATTATTAATGACTATTTCATTTCCATTCCCGTATTCCCTTTGTTTTATTATTTCTGAAGGGAAAATACTAGATATGTTACTCAGTATACGGGAATCGCTAACAATAAGAACCATTCGAATGTGCAGTGGGGCCTCCCTCCAGAGACAGGGTCTCATCCCTGGCAGTGTTCGAGCCGAAGCAGGATGCCCCATTAGGGGTTTTCTAGAGGGGCTTTCCTATCGGAAGAGATGATCAGGATCACTTCTTTAGCAAAGATGAGAAACTTTTTTTCCCTCCTACAATAGCGGTTTAAAGGCTAGAGTACTCACTTTGCCAGATTCAGTTGTAGCTAGGAGTGGCCACAGGACCCAATCCTAGCCAATGAAATGCTAGCAGAAGTCTCTGGGGAGGGGAGGGGGGCTTTTGAGAAGGGTTTTAGCAGAGACAGATTCCCTGGACCCCTCCTGTACTTCCGGCGGTACTGTAAAATGGTGCAGCTGCTTTGGCCAATAATTTGGCAGTTCCTCAAAAGGCCACCCTATGACTGAGCAGTTCCACTCCTGGCTATATACCCAAGAAAACTGAAAATATACATTCACATAGAAACACATACACAAATTTTCATAGCATTATTAATAGCCAAAAAGGTGGAAACAATCCAAATGTCCACAAACCAATCTGTTATACCCAGATAGTGGAATATTATTCAGCCATAAAAAAGGAATGAAGCACCGATCCTTCCATTTAATGGGAGAACCTCAGAAATATTATGCTAAGTCAAAGAAGCCAGACTCAAAAGGCCATGAGTTGTATGATTCCGCTTACATGAAATGTTCAGAATAGGCAAATCCATAGAGACAGAAAGGAGAAGGTGGTTGCCAGGGTTTGGGGAAGAGGGACTGGGGAATGGTGGCTGGCTGCTTATGGGTACAGGTTTCTTTTTGGGATAATGGAAATGTTCTGGAATTAGATAGTGGTAATGATTACACAACTTTGTGAATATACTAAAAACCATCGCATTATACACCTTAAAGAGGTGCAATTTATGGTATGTAATTGTGTCACAATTTAAAAAAGGAAGACTCGGCTGCCCTAACAGTAATTCCTCTTGCCCATTGCCCTTCACCCATGGCCTTCCCTTCCTTCCTCGAATGCAGATGGAAGGCCTGACATGCACGGCCATGTTTCGGTCATGAAGACAAAGGCCATTTGCTGAGGGGGAGGAACAGAAATTTTCAGGGCCCAATGAACCTCTTACTTGTAAGCTGCTGTTTATCAAATTTTCTGCTGCTGGTAGCTGAATGTGATCCTAACTGATATACTTCCTAACTTTAAGATTTTACGAAAAGCCAATTACTGTTAAAATTGAGAATCGCGTTACGAAATGCAGTACCTAGTGAGGTGTAGAAAAATAGTTCTTCATAAAGTACAATTTAGAGTTCCCATTTTCAGAGATATTTAGTACTTGTGCTAAAAAAGAAGTGGTCTGATGTTTAAGTTTGATGCTGCATTATGACACAGAGTAATGAAATGTGAAATACATATTTTAAGACATCTTTAAGGAAAATCCAATAAATATGAATAATTGTCATTATAACTATTCCATTAAGACATGCTATGCAGTGAAAGATGAAGAGTCTATTTTTGGATTGTTTCCAAAATGCATGAAAGAAAAACTCATATGGTGGGTCATTGTTATATCTCTAGATAAGACTGAAAACATTTAAAAGGTACAATTTGTTAAGTTATAAATAGCCATAATTTGAGTATAAGGGGAGCCATTATGAGTAAAGACACCATGAAACATGCTGACATTTATAGTCTTCTCTGAGATATCAGCATGGGCCAGGCCACTTTAAACCAAACTTTCTGAAATCTATGCTCACAAATTCTCCATCTAGTTTCATACATTTTTATTTAATAAACAGATATCTCAACACCCCTCTTGTACTGATTTTCTGCCCTTTCGCAATGTTATAAAATTCTGAGTCTCTAAATTTCAAAGTTGTTGACCAAATGAATGTACAGTGGTTAGATTTACTTAAACTGGCTCTAGAAAATTGAAATAAAGTTTGATTCCTATGCATGATCATTTTCAGAAATAATTCATTCATATAGAAGGAAGGGTGGTCCCAGTATCTCTGATTTGTCAGGTATTTTAAGCTAGCAAAGATTTTCTTCAAAGACTAAAAAAATCCAACTAATCACATAGTTGTCTGAGCAAATAACTGACAATTATATCATGAATTCAAATAACACAGATGAATTCAACAGCATGAATTCAAATAACACAGGCCACGACAATTTTCCCCCCTTATTAACAGTTTTGAGAAGAAATCGACTATGATAATCTAGTTAATATGTCCCCAAATCTCTGCTTCATTTTGCTCCTGAAAACCCTATGCATGCTAGTGTTTGCTTCTATGGTGGTATAGACAACCCAAAATTTGGAAAACTGGTCTGTTCTTCACGGTCACATCTTTTGAGCAATGTAATTTTCAGCTGTGTTCATTTGGTTTCAAATTCAATTGGTGTATCACCCCAGGTCCACAAAGAGCAAACAGGAATGCGTGTATGTGAAAGCTCTTCGAAAAGTGTAAGTAATTATAGGAACCTAAAGAGTTATCATTATTATATTGTAAATGATATATCTAATTCTGTTAATCTTTCATCCTATCTACCGCTGTGGGCGTGTGAGCTGCAACAGCTCTCTTCTGCAACTTCTTTGGATAAATGCTCAGTAAAGGGGCCACATTTTATATAAAACTATAAAACTGTAGACAATAATTTTTCAGGGACTAAAAATTTTATTTAAAAACCTACAATTTCTACACTTACTACCTCCTTTTGAAATGATGTGTCAGCTCCTTATGTTAAATTCTAGCTTATTGGCTACAGGCTGTAGGCAGTTATTTGACAGGGATGTTGAAAAGGTCAGGTGAGGATATTATCAGCTCAGGTGCTGATTGTTTTCATTAAGCTCCTGTTGGTTTTCTCGAGCAGATCCAAAGAAGAGAGAAATACTGTGTCACAGACAGAAGAGCAGTGGGGAAAAGGTAATTCACCATTTGTGGAAACATACAAGTGCATACTTCCTAAGTATAGGTAGAAGACATATGGAATTCCTCCAAAGCTTGAAATACTTTTAGGGAGGAAAAGAGAAAATGAATATGTGTAGCTTTAAAGGAGATTTGGCTGATGAAAATAATCACAATAATTAGTCATTGCATCAAAAATGTATTGTGGAGAGTTGCTCAGCTAGAACAATTAGTATTCTCCACCCCACTGACCTTTTAAGAAGCTTCATCTTGTAGTTAAATTTCATCTTCATCCCCCACACCATAACCTCGACTACTTTCAAGGGATCAGTTGTGACGCATGTTTCTATGCTGAGATAAGCTTATAAATACACACAAATGTGATAACAGGAAAGTCATTAGATTCACATCCAAATGCTGCAGCTACCTTAAAATAGAAGTGCGTTTCTATTACCTACTCTTTAATGAGTGTGATGTGTTTTTATTTCTTTATTTATTTTTGCATGATTTGTTTTTAGCTTTTCTAAGAAGCAATGATGTTGTAAAGGAGGCACTCAGTATGTGTTCTGCACTAATGTGTGGGAAGCCAGCATAGTAGTCCCTGCTTATCCTCGGGGGATACGTTCCAAGAGCCCCAG
>CAUYSK010028925.1:0-28518 GCA_963575035.1 Avahi laniger | reverse complement strand
CTCACTGTGTTGCCCGGGCTAGAGTGCTGTGGCATCATCATAGCTCACAGCAACCTCAAACTCCTGGGCTCAAGCGATCCTACTGCCTCAGCCTCCCGAGTAGCTGGGACTACAGGCATGCACCACCATGCCCGGCTAATTTTTTCTATATATTTTTAGTTGTCGGATTAATTTCTTTCTATTTTTAGTAGAGACGGGGTCTCGCTCTTGCTCAGGCTGGTTTCGAACTCCTGAGCTCAAACGATCCGCCCGCCTCAGCCTCCCAGAGTGCTAGGATTACAGGCGTGAGCCACCGCGCCCGGCCAGCAGTAATATTTTGAAAGGAATTTTTTCCTGAAGCAGTAGGTCTCAACAGTGACCTTAAAATATTCAGTAAACTATATTGTGAACAGATGTGCTGTCATCCAGGCTTTGTTCCATTTACAGAACACAGGCAGAGTAGATTTAGCATAATTCTTGAGAGCCCTGGGATTTTTGGAATCGTACATGAGCAGTGGCTTCGACTTAAAGTCACCAGCTGCATTAGTCCCTAATATGAAAGTCAGCCTTTGAAACTTTGAAGCCAGGCATTGACTTCTCCTCTTTAGCTATTAACATCCTAGATGACGTCTTCCTCCAATAGAAGGCTGTTCCATCTACATGGAAAACCTGTTGTTTAGTGCAGCCACCTTCATCAACAATCTCACTAGCTCTTCTGGATAGCTTGCTGCAGTTCTCCACAAGCACTTGCTGCTTCGCCTTATAGTTTATGTTACGGAGACGGCTTCTTTCCTCAAGCCTCATGAACTTCTCTTAGCTTCAAACTTTTCTTCTCAGCTTCCTCACCTCTCTCAGCCTTCACAGAATTGAGGAGAGTTGGAGCCTTTCTCTGAATTAGGCTTTCACTTAAGGGAATGTTGTGCTGGTTTGATCTTCTATCCAGACCACTCAAATTTTCTCCCTGTCGGCAATAAAGCTGTTTTGCTTTCTTATCATTTGTATGTTCAGTGAAGCAGCATTTTTAATTTCCTTTAAGAACTTTTCCTTTTCACTAACAATTTGGTTAACTATTGGCACTAGACGCTTAACTTTCTGCCGATCTTGGCTTTCCGCTTGCCTTCCTCACTAAGCATGGTCGTTTCTAGCTTTTGATTTAAAGTGAGAGGCAAGCAATTCTTCCTTTTGTTTGAACACTTAGAGGCCATTGTTGGGTTATTAATTGGCCTAATTTTAATATTGTTCTATCTCAGGGAATAGGGAGGCCAGAGGAGCGGAGAGAGAAGGGGATGGCCACAAGTGCAGTAGTCAGATACACATGACATTTATCAATTGAGTTCGCTGCCTTGTATAGGCACAGTGTGTGGTGCTCCAAAACAATTAGTATAATAACATCAGAGATCACTGGTGACAGATTACCATAACAGATATAACAATGAAAAAGTTTGAAATACTGTGAGAATTACCGAAATGTGACACAGAGACACAAAGTGAGCACACGCTTTTGGAAAAATGGTACTGACAGACTTGATTGACACAGGGTTGCCAAAAATCTTCCCTTTGTAAATAACACATCATCTGCAAAGTGCAACGAAGTTGAGGCCGGTGACGAGCAGCCCCAAGTGAGCGCCAGCTTGTTGGGCTGCACCAGCGCCGCTGTCTCAGCCTCCCCAATTATCCCTGAGAACACCGGAGTGTTTCTACCTGCAGCTGAACTTTCCCTGGGTCCTGCCCCTGTGCCCAGCCTCCTTCAGTCTGTCTCTGGGGCTCGACTCCAGGTGCTAGTGACAGGCCCCAGAGAGGCAGGCGTTATGCAGGTGATGGAGAGGCTTCTGCATCCTCCCACCCTGCTCTGCCAGCTGCCACCAACTGCACCACACACACTGCGCGTGGACCACACTGCACCACGGCGCTGGGGCTGCTACTGCAAAGCTCCTCCAAGCCGCCGCTCCTCTGCAGGAGCCAGAGGAACGTACCTTCCACCCTGGAGCCAGCTCTCTGCGACGCCCTCCACTTGGTGCTGCTCTGCCCCGGGGCACTGGCCCTCCTTAACTCAGGGCTCTTTCCTCCCCAGTCCTGTGTCCCGCATGGCACCCAGGCAGGGAGGTCGGAAGCGGCCAGGCCCAGCTCAACCACTGCTTCCCCATGAGTTCCAACCCCCGCAGCTCAGCCTGGCCTGCTCCACCACAGGCTTCTCTTGTGGCCATTTGTTTAAATGGGGGTGGCTTCCACAATGTGGCTCCCTGAGTGTGGCATCACCCAAGGGGTGTGGCTGGTGCCACACCAGACACTGTGCCTTCCAGGGTAGACGGGGGCTTCCTCTCAGCCCTTGGGACGAGATCAGGAAAGCTGCATGCCCAGGGCCAGAGTTCTGAGCACATGTGCCCCGTTTTGCCTGTGTGGTCACCTCTGGCTTCTGTTGGCCCCCCATGGTCATTTCTAAGAGCCACCTGCATGGCCACCACTGCTGGACACTCTTCTTCTTCCTGGTCTCCTTCTATCTCATCTCTCATGCTCTGTCACTGGCCACCTGCTCGGGGGCACTGTCTCCTACACGGTCCTCTCAGGGAGCTCAGGCACCGTGCCCACCACCACACGCAGACCCCGTACTTACCAGGGACCGCACCCCATCCTTTCCCTCATGTCGGGGTGGGGAGGGACTCCTTATGCACTTTTTGGTCCATCTGCAATCAAGGTTTGGCTCACGCTAATGTAAAAATTTCAAGTTTCAGCAACTTGAAAATAAGAGAAATTAGATTTCTCTTCTTTGCTCAAAAGTGCCCTCTGGGTTTGGTGGCCCTGGCCTGCTTTTTAGCATCCCTGTAAGAAGGCTGAAGATTTTTTTATAGATATCACCTGCCAGAGTGCCCCTTTCTGGAGGAAGAAGGAGAGAGAAAGCAATTCTAAGGAAAAAGAAGTCTTTGTTATGAAAGCTGAACAGCTCCAGGGATTAGACACCCGGGAATATTTATACCTGTTTCATGAAAAGGAAAAACAAAACAAAATAATGAAAAAAGGCAAATAGAAGACAGCAATCCAAGTGACAAGATGAAAAAAATGAAGAAAAATTCAGAAATTCAGTGAGCTGCTCCACAAGTCTCTATTGTCAAACGACGTCTGTGAGCCATGACAGCGTGTGCAGGAACAAGAGTCCAGAGGCGCCTGGCAAATCCTGACGTGCTTGCTCCCTTTAGGTGGGCAGCTCCAAAACATCATTTAAATTCATCACATTATAGTATTCAATGATGAATAATTCTGTCCAGCCACCCCAAATTAAAATTCTATGTTGAAACTTGATTTGAAAATAAATCATTTCCATATTTTCAAATGTAATTGTGCTTATTTCAAATTCCTATAGATCAGAAAAAGAGAAAAAATAGAAACAACAAATACTTTTAAAATAAATGAAAGGTTAAAACCAAACTTTCCATGGGATGGTATAGAGATCATTCATAAGGGTCTTTCACTAACTGAACCGGGTCAGTGTTACGTGGAAATACCAAGTCCGAATACCAGAACGCTCTAAAAAGGGCACTGCTTGAAAACAGGGATTTTATATCCAACACTGCAAAGAAGATAACTGACAGAAGCCAGTTGGTGCAGCCTTCATCTGAGGGGAAACTCAGCAAAATGAAATGAATAAGCTCATGGAAATTCTAGGACAAACCCTGCCAGCGCGCCTCAGTGCAGCTCTCTGCTGGGTCTGTGTCAGCGGCAGATGCCAGGCCTCCTGGCCTGTCCCACCTTTGTCCTGCTGTGCCGGGGAGGCAGCACCGCTGCTGCACAGGGGCCTCCTGCTGGCAGGGACGTCCCCCTCCTGCGATGGCTCTGCCCACGCTGCAGCTCAGCCACAGCCTGAAGACCGAGAGCCTCGCTGGACGTGGCTAACCGGCCACTCTGCAGACGTGCTTCGCTCGCAGACGAGGGACAGAACCCGTCCTCTCCAGCCTTTTGTCGGGAGCAAACACGGAACAGCCCCGCAGGCTCCGTCAAGCCACATGTTTCCTTTTGACTGCGCTTCATTCCCTCCCACCTGGTGCATATCTAAACATACCCAAAAGTGCGGTCGCTGTCTAGTTAGCCATCTCGTTCATTCCCTCGTGTTTAACCTTGAAACCTGCCTGCGAATGCCCGACATCAGGGCCTACAGACGGTGGTACGGGCTGCAGCACCGGCTCCTGGCAGGGTGCGCGCTTTGATGGGCTCCAGGGCAGAGCCAGCTGGCTGCGGCAACGCCGTTGCCCGAGGAACAGCCACTGAAGTGTGTGCTCCTGAGTCTGCACCAGGCCGGGTGCCGCTCGCTGTGCTCGGCTGAAGCGCGGAGCTGCAGGAGCTGCGTCCCAGCTGGTGCCATTACTGCTCCAGCTACAGCAGCGAGGAGCAGTTCCAGAAGCCTCCTCTTCCCGCTGACACACAGGCCGACCTGGCTGCCGTATTAATGAATACAAAATCCCTCACCCACCCAAATAAAATGCACAAGTATGAAGGAATAGCTGTCTCAAGGATGTGCCCTTGTTATGCTTAAACAACGCCTGCGGACCAGAATGAGAGCAGTAGCCCTGCACACCACGGGATGATCTGCCCTTTTACTTATCACTTTAAAAGCCTCCCGCCCCGATGCAGTCTTCCCGGCCTTACAGTCCTAACTGGGAGAATAGATAGAATGTATTCGCCCTCGCTGCTCTGAAGAGTCAGCAGGAGGCCAGCTGCCCTGGCCCGCGGCTCCCAGGGCGGTGTCCTGTCTTGGGACAGGCTCTCCAGAGGCAGGGGCATCCTGGGGGTCCTCTCACACAGCCGCCCCTCAGCCCGCACCCCAAGGCTCGCCTCCTCCCCCACCAGGGAAGCACAACGCACCGGCCAGGACGGCCAGGTGGCACTGCGCTAACAATCACACACGTGCACCCGAGAGGCTCAGCACAGCCAGGGCCATCCCCAGCTGGCTGCCCCTCCCTGCCAGGCCCGTCTGCTCCCGTCTCCTCCTTCTGCCTCCCAGCTGATGCGGAGCAGAAGAAAGAGGGCTCGGGAGGACCTTGTGCCCTAAAGGAAAGTGTCACCTTGGCTTCCCCCGCCACAGAGCATGCTCAGAGGAGAACCAGACACCAGCTAATCAAAGAGGGCCGCAGGTTAAAGAGGGGAGAAAAGAAAAAGGAACCCACCCGGGGGACGTATGAGGGACGTGTAGAGGCCCGGCCAGGAAGCAAGGCGGACTTGCAGGAGGAGGAGGCTGACCCACTGGTGCGCAGAAGCCGCGTAGCACGCAGACCCGGCCCAGAGGTTGGGCCACCTGGACCAGCGTCCAGACCACGCACAGTAGCCTGAGAAAGGGAAGTGACGTAATGTTGACTCAGTTTCCATTACGTGACTGCACTTTGCATTCCTCAACCCCGTCAACCTCGCTCCAGGAAGCAGGCATCACTTCCAGTCTGTCAATGAAAAGTCAGGTGCAGAGAGCTGCACTTTCTCAGGACACAGAGCAACTAAACTGGAGGCAGGATTCGAATTCAGGCCTGTTCAACTCCAGAGTGTGTTTCTCTGTCTTGCTGTTGGGCCTTTCAGCTGATGCAGGGAAGAGCACACAGCGGGGAGGGCCCACCAGTGGCGGAGTCAGAAAGGAAGACGTGGTGGTCGGGGTGGCAAGGGGGGAACAGAGGGCAGCGGGGAGGGTCCCACGAAGCCCCACAGAGGGAACACAGGCATCAAAGCCACACAAGAACACCCAAAGACCCAGCAATTCTCCCCGAGAAACCTGTCCAAAAGAAAAAAGTCAAACGACAAAAGACATGTACGTATGGATTTTCAGGATAGCATTGTTCGAAGGAGCAAAATATTGAAAATAAATATCCCTCAAGGCAGAATTGGCTAAACACATGGGGACACGTCACACCACCACTGAAATGGGCCCTGTGAGGGACTGTCCTCCCTCCATGTCAGGGCAAGCGGACAGTCGCCCCAGGCACCCAAGTGCACGACCCCCCCGAGTCCAGCATGCCCCTCCACACACGTGCCAGAGACCCCGCCCAGGAGAGGAGCAGCCGGCTTTCACCGCACCTCGGAGCAAACCCGGAAGTCCGGTTTCAGGTCAGACTGAGGGCTGGAAAGTGGAGCCCAGGCCCCTGACACAGACAACAGCTGCGGTGGGCAGAGAGCAACAGTGCCCACCACCCGCAGGCTGCGGGGCACAAACACCATCCCCAGCCTCCACCCAAGTCAAGACTTGAGGCCCGTTTAATGCCCAACATTGGGGACTGAGTGCTTCTAACTTCAAATCAGGAGTTTGCTTGTTTTCTTTCAGAACTGCTCTAAAGCAGCTTGCAAATGAGAGCAGTTTGCTTCTAGGATCCAAAAAGTTCCGGAGAGGCAAGGTCTGGATGTGCCTCGGGCTTGACACCACCAGAGCTACTCCCCACAGGGACTAGAAGTCACCGTGTTTCTGTGCTCACGCCCGGAAACACGGCGCCCGGGTGAGCAGGCCACGCCGCCACGCTGGGGGCCACGTGCAGGTGCTGCAGCGTCAGCTGCCGTATGCGGGCGTGAACGAGCCTTCCTATAGTCCCAGCTTCGTCCATCCCAGCCCCAGGCCGATCCTGCCTTGTTCCCAATCCTCTGGACCCGCGAGCATCATAAGAGGTTGTAGTTCTAGTAAAAGAAAGCAAGCCAACCTTATTTACAAGCCAAGGGTACTTTTATAACTGTCATCATTATGCACACCTGTGTATGATGTACATAAATGTGCTTTTATTTAAAATCTTTTACTATAAAACGTCTTCCATTAATCTCCAGTTGTCGGATTTCAGAAAGCCCCAGGAGAGGACACACAGGAGCAGGACAAGGAGACCCAGGAGGTGGCAGCTAGCCTGCCGGGCACGGGAAGACCTAGGGCTGAGAGACATCCTGGTGTCCACAGCCAGGACAGATCAGGAGCCAGCTTGCAGCCTGTGTCCCAGGACGTCTTCCGTATTTGCCTTGGTGGCTCTGGGCGCATTTTCATGAGCATAGGAAACAGGCAGCGTGCTGGGGGCGGGGGGCAGGGAGTGTCCTAGAGCCCAGTGTGTATCACAGAGCACCAGGACAGTGCCGGGCAGAGCACAGGCACTGAAACCCACTGAAGAACGCACCGAAGGTGTCCCGGGCGCTGCCGGTCCATGCTCCCAGCAGCCCAAGGTGCCTTGTCACTGCTGTCACATGCTGACAAGGAAACAAAAGCTCAGAGTTGGAGCGGCCTGTGCAGAGCACACCAGCGGTGAGGAACGGATCATGCCCGAACCACGCCCCACCCCAGGTGCGGGGTCTGCAGAGGGCAGGGGCTGCCTGTGGAGGGTGAGCTCCCTGAGAGCAGGGGTCTCCCGGACTCCTATTTTCGCAACATCGAGAGGCCTGCCCTGCAGACAAGACGTACTTGAGGGTATTTGCTGAACAAATGCAGGAACGAACACCCGACATCTGTGTTTCCCTAAGGGGAAAAGAAAACCAGGAGGGCCCATCAGCAGGGACAGGGCTGGGAGGCCACAGCACCTTCCTCTACTCGCCCCAGCTCTGCTTCAGCCTCCCGCTCCTTCCCACACGCTCCGACGGTCTCTGCATTCTCACGGCCGCTGCTTAGTCTTCCACTTGCCTTTCCCCGGAGCCATTCCTGCAAACTCCCCTGGCGGCAGCTGCCGTGGCCCTGCAGGGGCTGTGCCGACGGCCCACGGGCCCGCCCCTCCCAGCCGGCCCGTCTGTGTGGTGTGGGTGAGGGAACCGAGGCGCCTGGTCCTGCCAGGGCGAAGTCTGGCCTTCGGGGAGAGCAGCAGCCTCCGTGACCTTGAAATGTGGCTTGTGGTTCAGTCCCCAGGTTCCTCACTGGAAAACGAAGCATGTTATATTTTTCAGCCACGCTACTGCTGCTAACTAGGAACAGAGGTCCTCTGAAAGCAGGTCACTGTCACACCTCCAGCCCAGAAAGTAATTCAGACGCTGGATCTGAAGCACACACATTTTGGGAGTCCTTAGCAGTTTAAGAAATTTTTATTAACACTATCCAAGTCCTTCAAGAGTCACCATGGGGCAGACAAAGAGGACTGCGAAAGGCCACATGTTACAGCTGGAAAGAGGTCTTACATCAGTCAGCCTGCCGGGATGTTCGGGAAGCCCCTCCGCTTCTCCGACTGGCAGTATCAATAAATAGCAGTTACTAACGATGCAGGAACACTAACAATTGCAAAAGGACTTCCGCTTGCAAAGCTAGGGCATCACTGTGGTCCTCGAACAAATGCGGACAGGAATCTGTTGCTAAGCAACAGCCCGCCCAACCCATGGCGGGCGCTCCCCTCCCGTGGGCACCTGGTGTCGCTGCTGGACCTGTCAGCCCGTGTCAGAGGGTGGCAGCCACTTGACTCGAGTCCAAATGTGCAGATCCCAGGAGTCAAGACCGACCTTCCACCGTCTCTGAGAAAAGCTTCCGCCCAGAAAGCACAGCCAGTCTCTGTGGCACCGCGCAGGAGCACATGGTAATTCGGACCAATAGACGTGTCATATTCAACAGCCAAAATGCAGGGACGCGTGCTTACTTCCAGTCGGGGTGGGAGCCTTTTAAAGCAGATTCCGATCAATCCACTGTTCCTGCCCGGGATGAGGGACGAGGGCAGGGGTGGCTCTGGACAGCACCCCGCCTAGCGTGCCCCCTCCAGCGGCTGTGCCAGCAGCCCTCGCCCCACGCGGTGGCCAGGTGGCCCAGGAGCGCACAGGAGCACTGCCCTGTCCCGCGTGGCGGGCACCGAGCGCATCCTCCAAGGGCCTTCACTCCATTATCCCGTGTGATTCAAACGCACTCTTTCAAATGCGTGATTTTTACGCACTCCTCAGCCTTTTGGAGTTTTACCTGCCCATTTTGCCTTTTCCTAGGCAACAGACTGCTCTGTTAATGTTTCCCACTGGCTTTGGGGGCGAGGGGAGACGGGGGAGCGTCGTGCTCGTACTGACTGGCAAAGCTCTGCGGCGTACTTCCCGACCTCTCAGCGTTCACGCTTTCCGTCTCTTCCTCTCGATCACTCCGCTGTCGTTCTCTTCTGTCTGGGTTACTTTCCGAATTTCAGCTTTAAAACAAAGAATGCCACCCCCAGGGTGCTCTTCCTCTCTGTGCAGAGGATGGGCACGTGGCCCAGAGACCTGGGTCTGTTATGTCTCTAGCGCCTCCACGGCCCACAGGAGGAACACGGGTATCTGAGAGAAGAGGGCGGGTGCAGCTGGCAGGTCCAAAGATGCACCCTTCGTCTTGGAGGTCAGGAATTTGATTTTGTTGTGATTAGGACACACATCGATGCAAAATGGGATACTGTCCTGTGTGAATGGTGCACAGCTCATCACACACCTGAACGCCTTCTGTGTGCCAGGCCCTGCCAGGTACCGAGTACCGACGGCTCAGAACCTGTCTGCTGTCCAGAGGGAACTAGGAGAGATGGCTAGTTGCTAAACATATTATGACGTAAATCAAAAATACATTATAAAAAATAAGATATGTCACATTTTAAAAGACAGTTTTATCTAAATACAATGCGTATCTCCTGAAACAATGGTTTTAAAAACAACCGGAATTCAGCTTGCATCCATTCATCTTTGGTAGGGAGCATATTTAAAATGTATGTCAGGTGACACCAAGCGGAACCGCAGATAAAGAACTGATCCAGGCATGTTCCATACATTCTCTCCTTTAATCCATACATCAGATCTGCAAGTGATTACCTTTTTATGTGATAGTGATGTTATCATTTTATAAAGAGCAAAACCAAAATTCTTAAATATCAACTATACTGCCATTTTCCTGATTTTCCTGGAGAAATACAATTGGACGATAGGTAAAGGTCAGTTGGACACAATCACATGTCCACAGCCAATGCCCACAGCTGGCAAGTGGCGCAGCTGGGATTCTGTCGGCCCCATGCCTCTCTGTGCCCTGTCCTCTGGCCATCGGGGCTCAGGCAGGCCACACGCTCTAGGGGCAGCACTCACGTGGGTTCACTGTGGGCTCTGCAGGGCCCTGCAGCCAGTGCGTCTCTGAGGAATGTCTTAAGTCGAGAGTTTTCAATTCTGGGTACATGCTAACGTCACTCGGAGAATGGTTTAAACTACCAACACCTGGGCCCTACTGGGCACACCCTGCGTGGCGGTAAGGGCTGGTGTACCAAGACTTTCACAGGCCATCCGTGACCTGACATGCAGGTTGAGGAACAGTCCAGTTAGTGGCTGGCCAGTTCTTTATCTTAGGTTAACCTGTGTCATCCTCAAGTGCACTTCATAACATGGTCATCCGATAAAGACCACGAGCCTTACGGGTTCCAGGTACGTTCCAGGTACTCTGGGGAAGACGACAGCCAAGGCCATCCTTGACGCTGGTCGACACTGCACACCTCATAGGCACGTCTCTTCGGTCCCCATAACAACCCTTCCAAATAGGTGCTCGCTCTCTCTTTTACAAACGATGATTCTACGCCCTGGAGAACCTAAGAAACGTCCCCAAGGCCACACAGTCTCCAAGTCTGTGCTGGGATTCGAATCCCAGTGTGTCTGACTCTAATGTCTGGGCTTCCTCTGAGGCAGCAGCCTCCCGTGATGCAGAGGTGACGGCCACCCAAAGCCCTCAGCCACACAGCAGTGACGTTCGCCAGGATGATGCCAGTAGCACGTGGAAGATTAACATAATGCCCAGTTCTTTACAATGGATCCAACTGTTACCGAAACTAGTAAGATATGAGGCAGAGACAAAAAGTGTTTTGCCAAAAGAAACTAAAACTAAACGTACATCTTAGGGGATAAATCTAGAAAAAAAATTGTCATTGGTAGAAAACAAAAACAAGAGTTGCTGTCCCACATTAAACAAAATAAGCCATGCATACCTTCTGAACCTGTTTCTAAAAAAGGAAAGAGAAAACAAAATAAGTCATACTAAACCAATACTACAAATCCTTTCAGTTCAAAGGTAGGCTTCCAGGCTAACAAAAACGGTGTTCTTCTCCCACTGTATGAGTCCTCCGAAGTCCTCTGCCATCCTTTCTCAAGCTGCCTTTGTTCCTCTCATCCCATCTCTGAACAATCTTGAGAACTCACCACACCCAAATCTACAGGATAACGTGACTCGCTCAGCGCCTCCAGTTTACTCAGTGACGTTCTAGTTCCACTCGAGCCTCCCTGCACACCTGCCTGCAGCACGCTCTAACAGGGTCCCGGGACATGTCAGCAGGCCCAGGGCAGACGTGGTGACCGGGCCAGCGGCTCCTCCAGAGCGAGACCCTTGGTGGCTTCAGCAGGTGAGGACAGAGGGAAATGGTGCTGCGCAGAGGGCCTGGGCGGGACCAGATGGGTAGCTCTGCTCCTGCTATTCCACGGCAAGGCTGCGAGCCCCAGAGCGGACAACACTGCCTCCGGAGCAGTCCTGGCACCCGGAGGATGGCTTGGGCTGCAGTGAGAACACCTGCTTCAAAACCAGGGGCGTCATCACAGCTCACTGCAACCTCCAACTCCTGGGCTCAAGTCATCCTCCTACCTCAGCCTCCCGAGCAGCTGGGACTATAGGGTCCGTCAAAATGCCTTGTTGATTTTTCCATTTTTAGTAGAGACAGGGTCTCGCTCTTGCTCAGGCTGGTCTCGAACTCCTGAGCTCAAACGATCCTCCCACCTCAGCCTTCTAGAGTGCTAGGATTACAGGCGTGAGCCACTGTACTCGGCCTGACCTGGACCCTTGAATTGCTGTGCACGTAAACCCCCCATCCGGCCCGTCCACCCTGTACACACCCTCCATCCGGCCCAGCCCCCCTGCACACACCCTCCATCCGGCCATCCTGGACACCTTTTCCCTTGCACATGACCTGGGGCTCTGCCTTTTCTTCCACCTCAGCTGTCTAGGACCAAGCATCTCACAGTCTCTGACTTTCATTTTTAGGGGTTGCCAATGTGGGCACTGACCTTGTTGTTCTACCTAACCTGGAAGCCATCTGCCTCTCCGGCACCAGTCTGCCATGGGCGGTGGCAGGGGAGGTGCTTCTCTCCAGCTACTCTTCTTTGTCCGTGAGCTCCTGAGTGCAGGGATCAGTGGGTCCTAACCACCTCTGCGGCCCCAGCAGCTGGGACAGTGTGGCATAGATCAGGGGTCAGCCGTATTTGGTGACTATGAAGGAAGGACCGTGAGAGGCCCCAGAAAGGAAAATCCTCAGATTCTGACTCCTGAGCACGGGGTGGCAAGGAAGACCGAGGCTGCAAAGGGGGGGTGGATAAGAGACAGCGAGAGGTGGACCCTGCACCCACACTAGGGGCGTGAAGGCTGTCGTTCAGGCCGCCCCACTGCCTTCCTCTGCAAAGCAGGGAGACTAATGCTGACATCACACCTCGTGGTGAGGCAAAAACGCGAGCCCAGGGCTCAGGAAACAGCAGGGGTTTGCCCCCAACATGACATAAGGGGTGGAAACGAGTTGACTGTGGGTTCCCTCCTATGCTGAGGCCGCGCCGTTGTGAAGAGCTGAATGCCAGGGCCAACCCCCGTTCAGCCTTTCACACAGGGTCAGTCAGCCTCTCTCGCGTTCCAGTCCAGGGAACAGCAAGCTTTTCTGTGGGCCAGACAGTAAATATTGTGTCTTTGTGCGTGACACAGTCTCCACTGCAGCTCTCTACTCTGTCGTAGAGTGAAAGCAGCCATGACCCTGTGTGAATGAGTGCGTGTGTGCCAATAAAACTTTATTCACAAAACCAGGCAGTGGGCCAGAATTAGCCCCTGGCCTAGACTATGGGAAGTTTTGTTCTGTGTTTTAAGTAGATCCAGGGAAACCCTTCACCCATTTGCTCATTCGCTACATTCGACAAATGTTTTTCCAAAGTGCCAGGCACTTTCCGACGTGTGGGGCTGAGAGGAGGTCGCCATTGGCTGATCTGTTGCCTCTGCTCTGGCAGGGACTCCCAGGTAACACTCAGGTGTCTTCTCTGCCTACTATGCTTTCCTCTCCTTCCCTCCGTCCCTCCTCTCTCCTTCCCTCCTCTCCATCATTCACTAAGTGATGTCCCCCATTGTGACAAGCTGTGAAAAGTATGGTTCTGGAAGTGAATGGAAAGGACCTTGGTTCCAGCCTCAGCTCCACCAGGCATCGTCAGCAGCTCTGTCACTGCAGCGCCCAGGTAGACAGACATGCGTGAGAAGGTCAGACCATCTGGTCTTCAAGTGCCTTTCGCCAGTGACCCTGAGATCCCAATACCGGGACGACGTCTGCAGCGTGGCAAGGTGTGGACATCCGTGCACTGAGAACTGTGGCTGGACCACCTCATGAACATACGCAACTGCCATTTTTATGGGTCAAAAATGGCCAAATTTCAGCAATTTCATATAGTTCAACCTTGTGAAATCTTAAGCAAGACTTATAATCTCTCAGTTTTCACATCTACAGAATGAATATCCTAGATTATGATAAGATATTAATAGTTTTAAGACGTCAAATTTCCAAAATTCTATTTGGTCTAGTAAAAAGATGGTTTTCCCTACATGCATTTTTGTTTGTACCTAGACGGCGGTTAGGTGTGAATGACTGACGTTAGGTGATCCAGCAGGGACTTTCTACTTCCCACTGCCCAATTCCACCTCCTCCGGTCAGTGTCTCCACATCCGCACGCACACCCTCCCTCTGCTCTCAGACACGCCCTCCCTCTCTGCTCTCAGACACGCCCTCCCTCTCTGCTCTCAGACACACCCTCCCTCTCTGCTCTCAGACACGCCCTCCCTCTGCTCTCAGACACACCTTCTCTCATTCTCCTCTCACAAGTGTTTTTATAATTGGTTCCTAAAAACCTGCACTGGGCTCAAAAGTGTCACTTGGTTGCCACCTTCGTTTCTGCAGCCATGTGCTTCGCTGCAATGTGTCTATGTTTTAATTCTTTCCCGTAGATCCAGGTCAAATGGGCATTAGCACTAAATACCCCATAAAAGACCCTTCTTGCCAATCCCAGTTTCCATGAAATAAGGAATCAGCCCAAACAGAACCGAGAAGCTGCGTGTCATCCACTCTTTCAGGTTAAGGCAGAAAGTCCCTGTCATATAAACACGTAATGATCCAAAGGTGTGTTTGTAAGTTAGTTGTCACCCAGAGGACATTTTTCTATAAAAAGTATATATGTCACAGGTTCCAGACAGTGAGTGAGTGAACGAGGCCTATGACCTTGCAACGCAGCGGCCACTCCCGCGGCCCACCTTTCGTCCGTCCTTCATTATGATAAATCGTGCTCTTCAAGGCACATGAGAGCTTTCAGATAGCCAAAAATCTCAGAGCCCAGCCTGATGAATGAGACAGATAATTAAGCAGGACAAAATCATTAGGAACCAAAAATTATTCCACAGAAATATAGGAGAGAGATTTTCTTAGATGGCACTGAAGCTGACTTTTGGACCAATTCCCAAATAGGAGTTCCAAAATGTCTGGGAATGGCAGTTTCCTAGGAGGAAGGTTAGGGTTGGGTTAGGGTTGAGGGTTAGAGTAGCTCTCTCTTGGGTGTGTAACTTCTATGCTGTCTGCTTAAAGTGATACAACCAGCCTTACGTTTTAGGCACAGCCTCTGGGGTTAACAACTCAGTTCCAGTGAGATGCAGCGGGTGACAAGAGAAACACGTCTCCTTCCTGTTCCCTCACCTCAACAAGCACAGATGGGGGGTCTCTCAGACTTCAAGAACTGGCCTTTGCCCCATGTGCTGACCGAGGGACGGCCATCTCAATGCCAGGGACTCTCTCCGGCCATGTAGCTAAGTCAGAGAAGGCTCCAACTTCCTCCAAATGAGCTCGACTCATTATTAATAATTAGTAATTACTCAAGTACTCACAGTGGTAGCCAGTGTTATTACTCGGCTAACCACAACTGAACTGTGTTAGCTTAAAAACAAAAAACTTTTGGGAAAACATTCCTGATTGTACAATATTGGTTTGACAACTCAAACCTCTTTCAATTCAAAGACTGATTAAGTGTAGCCTCAAGGTGATAAAACAAGACACCAGGATAAAAACAAAGCTATAAGTGGCAGGGGATGATCAGTAATCTTTGCTATCTGTGGATACTCAAATCCACCATTTCAGGTATCTCGGGTGTTAGATGTGACAGGTGTTTCCATCAGGAACACAGAATAAAAACAAATTTAGAAACTCCCATGTGAGCTTCTCACTTCTGAACCAAGGGTCAGAAGGCCAGGAGGTGGTGATGCCACCAATTAGGATGTGACAGGACCGTGGTGAAGGCTGGGGCAGAGGCTGCCAGATGTGGTGGGAATCCTGTAGGACTGTTTAATGGGGCTCCTGGGCCCACACAGGCTGTGGCCAAATCTCCAGGGTGGGAAGAATTCGAGAAGCTGGATATTCCCCCAGTGGCTGGAGGGCTTTCCAGATCCAGCCACCCAAACACTTTCCGGCACACAGCAAAAGAAACTAGTTTCCCTGAACTCATCGCCTTTGGGTGTGACAAAGGTGCCATCGGGCCGATGTCTGGTGAGGTGATCACAGCCCCTGAGACTCGGGAAGGACCCTGCCTGGGGCACAGTGGCTCCCAGAAAACACACGGCGCTGCTATCTTGAATCAGTCAGAAAGCCGATTTCAAAGGTATGGAAATAAGCAAAAACTAAAATTTGGGATTTTTTTTCTCTTGATCATTTCTAGAAAGATCTCTTTCCAAGGCATTCACCAAAATAAGCTATTAAAACGTGTACAGTAAATGGTAAACTGTGGTTTCAGCACTTAAAAGTCAACACCTCTTCTCAATTCCAGGTCCTTGGCTCTGTCACACCGTCCCATCTCCCGGCACTCCGCGTTCCTTTCTGCGCCCTCGTTCTCCTCTACTGACTTCCTCTCATTCCACGTGTCGGCTTTGACAGGCGTATCCTGAGTGCTGCTCGTGAAGTGAAAACGTGCTAAACGAAGAACAGCAATGACAACAAGCGGACGTCACTAATCTCGAAGGCTGAGCCTCGTCTTGGAGGCCACCAACAGGAGCCCCCGGGCTCAGTGTCAGCACCTCAGCTCTCTCTGCAGCCCCCAGCACACCCGCCTCGCTGCTGACGTCATGGGGGTGAACCTTTGCTTCATGTCTGTCTCCCATGAGGCTTGGGCTCCTTGAGGGCCGGTGTCTCCGAGTGGCTCACCGCTGCATGCGCTCGCACGGCACGTGGCACACAGGGAAAGGAATCCAACGCTGAGAAAGGAAGGAGGAGAGGAAACGGGCAGAACCTCCAGGGACCACAGGTGGGAGGGGTGGACCTGGTGGCCACAGGCAGCAACCTGCGTTCTCTGTGACTGTCTTCATCTGTAAAGCTGATGTCACTAAAGAGTGGCAGAGATGAACTATCATGATTCACGGAGTGATCACAGCACTCCCGCTGCACTCATCTGCAGTGACTGCCGTGGCCCTCACGGCCACTTACGTAAAGATCCCAGTCTAGGGGCTTACACACCCCAGTATCATGTGTGTTCTTGCACTTTTAGTTGCAATCCACAAAAGCTGACTCTGGCTGAGTAAGCAGAAAGGGAGATCAATTCAAAGGATGGGTGGAAGGAGAGGGCGTGCGGGCAGCTCCCAGCACTGTTCGTCATGCCGGATAAACGTGGGAAGCGAAGCGTCTGGGAGCCAAGCTCGAAACTTCACCAAGGCCTCAGCCCGGCAGGGAGACCTCTGTGGTCCCCACCGGGCATGGAGGAAGCCAGCCCGACAGCTGCACTGCTGCTGTAGGCCACTGCGTGCCAGGAACCTGCCACCACCTGTGACCGCCTGTGCCGCAGCCACGGCGACCACCGCCCCCACAGCCACGGCCCCCACGCTGCCACCTCTGAATCGGAGTCTCACACGGGGGCCCCCATCAGCAGAGCCCAGGTCACATGCTGGGTCCTTGTCACGGGGAAACTAGAAAGTTGGCTGCTTATTTCCACAGTGGGAATCAGGACTAATAACCTGGTAATTTTCCCCAAATATAGGAAGTCTACTCAAAAGATGACGAGCAGCCAGACATCGGCCAGACGTCCACCACGTGACTTCTGGGTATTTCCCTGGCACCGTGTGCACCGCAGAAGACCCGTGGTTAATGGCAGGCACGGCCCCAGCATCCCAGGAAGCGTCCCCTCTGGCAAAGGCGCACCCCTCCGTCACACTGCCCCGACAGCAGCGTTTACGCCGTTGTGAAACAGTCCGACTTCACATAGGCTATTAAATATACAATAAAAAAAATAGTCTGACTTCGTCCAAAACAGAAAAGCAGCTATAATAAACAATAGACAAGTATAAAACCCAAATAAAAAGTCATCACTTTTCAAAGAAAGATTTTTTAAAATTTTATATAATTATATAATTTGGATTGAATAATGAAGATTAACTATCGTAAAACCCCATCGCTCAAAACTGTGACTTACGATAATAATTTTGTGGTTTAAAATGGAGACCTCCGAATCACAACATCTCCATTTTATAACCTGGTAACTCTGATGTGAGAAACGACACCTCAGGCTCACGGGGCGCTGACGGAGAGCCGCGTGTCTGTGAGCCGCGTGTCTGCTCCTGGTCCACCAGGCGAGGCCGAGCGATCCTGATACCTGCAGGCCAGCCCGCCCAGCCGGTCCACAGGCCTGGCAACCCCAGCCAGGGGGCGGGCACGGGGCCTGGGCGAGACGCAGGCTGACGGTAACCTTGCCTGTCTTCGCCTGGCCCTCTGAAAAGGCTCTCACCATGGGCAACACCACCACGGCCCCTCCAGCAGCCAAGTGAAGGATCTGATGGTTTCTATTCGTCCCTCCCTTTAGTTCTAAACCCAGGCAGTCTTTCAGATGTTGGCCACCCCACTCCTTCCTGTGAGTCCCTATTCCCTCCGAGATGTCTCATACTCTGTCCTCCTTTCTCTTCTTTTACACTGTATTCCTGCGAGATGACTCCTTAAATAGTACCGTCATCACCACAATTTTATGATCAGCAAACTTCAGATTGTCACTTCCAGACTTTACGCTGAGTCCCCACCCAGCCACTGCCGCGCAAAACCAAGCCTTGTACAGACAATACTATGCTGAACCTGCCAAAGGACACAGAAACGAAACTGGGTGAGCTGTGCCAGTGCCCAGAGCAGATGCCTTCGGCGCGAGGGACAGAGGCCCACGGCCGTCAGATCATTCACGCAGCGGAGGCCTATGTCCCTCCCTTTCCTTGGTTCCTCGGAATAGAGCTGTGTCTGGCTCCCTCACACGTTGGATTTCTTCGGATATTGGTTTGATTTGCTCTTTCTCCCTTTCTGATCCCATAGTTAGTGCTTTATGCAGGACACATTGTCTAACACTCTTTACCTTGTTCCAAGGTCACTCATTTCTGGTGACATCATATTTCTTTTTATAATCAGAAGTTTGGTTTTCCCTGTGAAATTATACTACTTTATAGTTAAAAAGTCAGAAGGGAAAATTTCTCCCTTTCCCCATTTACTATTTAGGGTTCATATATGTTTGTGGTTTCTACCTCTCTCCTCCGCCCCACTGTCTCTGCCCTTACTCTTCCCTAGCTCCCACCAGAGGTGGAGGGCACTCAGGTAGGTGCTTTCCTTCCTCCATGGCACAGAGAGAGGCCAGGCAGGAGCCCACTGTGCTGGGTTTCCCCGTGGTAGGACCAGCACCCCCATCTCCACAAGAGCAGCTCCAGGCAGCCAGGAAACAAGAGCTGCCACGCTGAGGCCCGCTGCATGGGCAGGCCCAGTCACAGGCCTGAGAATGCTCTTGGGACCTCCACATCTAATCTAGAAACATCAGCCCAGGAAGAACATTCTTCCCTGGACAATGCTGCAGGGAGAAGCAGGAGCCCCAGAGCCTCCAGAAGAAGGCAGCAGACTGAGACAGCACTAAGGAGGCTCTGAAAACCACTATTGGAACCACAGCTCATGGAAGGAGGCCAGGATCTACACACTAACCCCTAACAGGGGGAGTGCCTGCTGAAGTAAGACCCAGCACTTCCCAGGAGCTAGGAAAATCACAACTTGAATGAGCAAAGACAATCAACAGATACCACCATCAAGACGAATCAGATGCTGGAATCAGAGCAGCCATCACAAAATGCTTCAATGAGTAACCACAAATACTCTTGAAACAAATAAAGGAAAAACTCCAGAAAATCTCACCAAACAAATAGAAGACATAAAAAACAACCAAATGGAAATTATATAGCTGAAAAATAACCAAGATAAAAAAACACAATGGATGGATTTCACAGAAAATTGATTATGATAGAGGAAAGAATAAATGAATTTGAAGATATAACAACAGAAAATACCCAATTTGAACACCAGAAAGAAAACAGACTGAAAGAAAATGAACAGTCTCAGGAACCTGAGGGACAACAGCAAATGGCCAATAGTCGTGTCACTGGAGTCTCAAGAGAGGGGAAAGGGTGGGGCTGAAACGGTATTTGAAGAAATAATGGTTGGAAACTTCCCAAATTTGAGGAAAGACATAGCCTACAGAGTCAAGAGGCTGAGCAAATTCCAAATAAGATAAACCCAAAGAAATCTATTTCAAGGCACATCATAATTAGACTTCAGAAAACCAAAGACAGAGAAAAACTATTGGAAGCAGTCTCTGTTCCTCATTCTAATTGGACCAATTTCTCATCCGAAACCAGAGACCAGAAGGAAGTGGCACAATATTTTCCACATGCTGAAAGAAAAGAACTGTCAACTGTGAATTCTACACTCAGTGAGAATATCCTCAGGAATGAAGAGGAAGAAGGAAAGCTGAGAGAATTTGCCATGAGCAGACCTACCCTTAAAGGATGGATAAAGAAAGTTTTCCAAACAGAAAGAAATGACAACAAAGAGACGCTTAGAATTTCAGAAAGGAAAGAACAAAGGAATGGGGAAAAATCCAAGTGAATATGATGGGCTACCTTTCTCCTCATGAGTTTTCTTAAACAACATTTGATGGCTGATGAAAAAAAAAAAACACACCAGCACATCTGGTCAAAGTACACAGAGCAGACACTCAGGACAATGATATCTGAAAAGTGGGAGGGGAGAGGAACCTCGGCGGAAGTGAGGCTGCTGTCCTCCTCTTCAAGGAGTAAAATGTCCAATCCCGTAGCTTTGATAAGTTACTTATGCATATTGTAATACCCAGAGCAAACATGAAAAAAACTATAGAGTTATATATGCAAAAACACTAATAAATAAATCAAAATGTAATTTTAGAAAATGTTCAAGTAACCCACATTTACCTGGTAAGAAGGTAAGAAAAGAGACACAGAGCTATGAAAAACAAAGTGAACAAGCTGAAAACAAATAAGAAAATGGCATGGTTAAGCCCTAACGTATCAATAATTCAAACGTAAATAGTCTACACAGACCAATTAAAAGATTGCCAGAGTGTGTGCTGTGCGTACGTGTGCGCACACCCTCACCCCAGTATGTGGTCTACAAAAAACTACAAAAATACGGTGGGGGTGCTGCTCTCGAATGGCTCACCCGGGACCAAGACTGCAGGCTGAGACCCCAGAGGACAGACGCCTCCAACTGGGAGTGAATACTGAAGACACACCTCCCTTCTCTGCTCACAACGCCCTTACTACCTGTCAACAGGAGTACGTCGTGATGGGGACGGGAAGCCACACGGGGAGAGTTAGGGAAGAAACTACAATATGGGTCAAAGCTCCAGTGCACACTCTCGAGACGCCAGCGACTCCTCAGACTGGGGTGTTCTGTCTCTAGTGTAGCTACCCTGGGGCCAGGAGGACACAACTACTGCGCCACACAAGTCACCGCAGGCACGCAGGACAGGTGCCAGCCAGGAGACCACCACGTTCTGCCAGAGAAAGGGGAGATGAAAAGTTATTTCTACATCAGGAGTGCATTCTCAGTTCAGATCCATGGTCGGGAAACCGTGTTTCAGGGGTCACTGAAGATTGACTACAGCAAATGGGTATTTGTCATGTTTTCTTCTCTATAATCTGAAGACCACAATTGGTTTCCAAAGAACAGAAAATACATACTTAATATATTTTTTAAATCTTCCTTTTTTAATGTTTTTGTCAGAGAAAGCAGAAATACCAGTAAGTCATCAACAGCTTTTAAAAGTCTTGATAATTTAAAAATAAAAATGTACCTAAATGTTATAGTAAGATTGAATTATATTTATATTTCACCCAAAAAAATCTTTAGAGTACAATTGTACTTGCGTGTGGCATTTCTTGATGGTATACAAATATTTTTTAATTATTTTTATGTATTAGACTTTGGTATACTGCTAAATGTTTTATGATTCTTTCCCCCAAAGCACCAGATTTTTTTTTTAATAAGAAAATCAGCATAGTTTTCTATACATTATGGAAAATAATCACGGGGAAAAAAAGTAGATTTTTCTTGGAAACTTGATGCTGATGTTATCTATGAGACCATGAACAAATCCATTTCTATGAACATCTACTATTTTCTTGTTTTTAAAACAGGGTATATGAAGATGTCTACTCTCAGAAAATTATCAGAAATATCAAATTGAAACAGCTTGAAAAGTGCTTTGAAAACACAAAAGCACTGTGCAAATGTAAGTTACTACTTACTTAGACCTATTATGTGTACAGATAGAAGTGTCCTTATCAATAGAATGCCTCTACCTTATGAGCTTTAATATTTAAAAGATCAGGAAAAAAACAAGATTGAATTCTCCTTGGTCTTGTGTTTATACACTCTCAAAATCTGGTTCCTCCAAAAAAAAAAAACATGAGTTTCAATAATTAATTACTAATTCCTTATCGTTTTAAATAAATCTTCCCCTAAAAACAGATTCTAGTAAATCTTCCCCTAAAAACAGTTTACTAACTCTTTAGATTAATAATCGAGGCTCTATAATGCTATCTGGACATTTATAGAAAACTCACACAGGTTTTGGAAACCTCTGTTGCTCTCTCCCTAGGTTCTCATCTCTCCGCTTGTTCACCTGTCAACTGCCGCACTCTCTAGGGTCAGCCCACACGCGGTCAAGGGGTCTGCTATAAACAACGTTATGAAGCAAGATTCCTTATTGAATCTCCTTTCAAAATCAAATGTAAAATGCACGCAGAGACCCCAAATTCCTAAATTCTTCAGAGTATCATCAATTTCATGTGAAATCGATTTGGCAATTCTGACACAGCTCAGCAACCAAAGGCAACACCCCTGACATCATAAGTCACTGGATGTGGCAAACTCCACACACTTTCAGCAATCTGAAGAGTTTGGACATGATTTCTTCTCACTTTAAAAAAGATTTTTAGAAATTAATTATGAAAAATTTTTGGGTAAGCAACTATAAACAAATCCCATGAAGTCAAGGACTTTGTTTTGTTCACACTTAGAACACATAGGAGGTAGTCACATACTTGAAATTTGGACACATCTGTAGTCTCTTATAACGGTTTCTTTCTCTTTCATTTAATTCAAAAAATGTCGAGGCTTCAGATAGGCCAATCTTCTCCCTAACACCTGCCCCGCCATCGCCCCACCAAGTGCACAGGCAGGCGCCACGTGGAGTCCCTGCGGTCCCGGCCCTGGCGCTGGGGTCTCCTGGGCAGTGGGGTGTGTCACCAGCCACCGCCGAACCCCCTGGGATAGGGCTTTGGAGGAGGCTGTCAGAAGACAGAAAAGCAGCACTCAGTTTGCCGCGAGCAGGAAGAGTTACTAAACAGACACAGAACTGGTAGTTACGGTACCTACCATTGGTCTTTGGGAGAGAACCAGGCTGACAGTGTGTGACACGGACCGGCATAAAATCTTGCCCACTCTGTTCTACTCTATCAACTAGTACAGCACGTAAGGCAGGGGCGCTTCTACGGAAGAGATACCAAACACACACCTCAGTGGTTCCAACGCCCAGCCCAAACTCCCCGCCCTGACCCAAGATCACCCCGCTGGGGGCCACAAAACACCACGGGCCCCACTTCCCAATACCCGACGAATCTCATGAACTTCCCAAATGTTCTCCAGGTCAGCCCCTCCTAGTCTGCCAACCACTGTCCTCCGGAGGTGACCGGAAGCCAGCTCAGCCCCGTCTGTTTGCTCTGCCTGTCCACTGGGGACGTTCCTGCCGTGCTCTGACCTTCCACCCGCTGTCCTGCTGACGGCAGCGCCTCCATGGGAGGCCCAGGCTGCACCGATTGTCAGGTGCCTGTGGCATGAAACAGAGTTTGCTGGCAAAGAAAGCCCTGCTCGGCTCCGCGTACTTGCTGAGGGGGTGAGGCTTACTTCCACAGTGTGCAGCTCGTGTTTTGGATCCATGGCGGGACCCTGCGGTCATCCCCACCGAAATACCCTCTGTGGTACCCAACTCCGGCTTCCCAAGGGCCTCCCCACGCTGCCTCTGCCTCCCACCACTCAGCATTTGCTTTTGGCAGGTGTTTGTGGTCTGTGAAATTGGCAGTTTTATGCCTCGCTTCACAGGTGAAGGCCACGGGTGAGAGAGAAACCGCAGGCTCCCGGTGCAGAAGAGCCATGACAATCGACTCGGGCCAGGACCAAGCGCGGCCCTGCTGTGCACCCTCAGGGGACAGAAGAGCACGCAGAGGACGGAGGAGCACGCTCGGAGATCCCAGTGTTCGATCATCAAGAACGAGAACTGTGTGGCAGACACCGCTCTCCGCCATCACGTAAAGTGACTTGTGTGGTCTTCGCAACCATGCTGTGGAGTGAGCGCCACGCGCCCAGTTTTACAAACGAGACACGTGAGGCTGGCAGGGTGGGCGCAGGACTGACCGCAGCTTACTCCAGTGCTGAGACGCAAACTCGGGCCTGACTGCAGAGCTCCTTCCACGCCAGCCTGGAAGACACTGCGGAGAACACGCCACCACTTCCCCACTCACGCAAGACCGGAGGACCCTGACTCCTTCCAGAAGGGGAAGCACCAACAGGAACACCAGCATGCTGCCCACCTGATCATGTCCAGGTGGTGGTTCCGCCCTCCACTCCCTCACCGATCACTTTCTTCCTCGTTTCAGTGATTTGGGTAGGTGTGCTCTCTCCTCCACTCCTGGTGCCAACTCACATCCTTAGTGGCCAGGACCGTGCTAACAGGGAGCCCTGGGAAAGTGCTGGGACAGAACGGTAGCCTGTGGGCAGGCTAAGAGCCAGGGAAGGAACAGCCAGACGGCAAGGGACAGAGACCACGTGGATGACCCCAACTACAGGCAGTGCCCATCTGCCTGGCACCCCTGCTGCCCCCCACCCCCCGCCTGGAAGGACTGTATGTGAGCTGAGACCTGACCGGCAGCTGATCCCCACCAGGCACTGACTGGGAACAGCTCCAGGCAGGCTGGACCAGGCACACAGAGATCCTTTTCCTTCTGAATTCTCCAGGGTGGTTCCTTCCAAGGACAGCCTAAAGACGCAAAAGGAAAGGCTTCTAACGGTGACATGTCAAGTTGTAGCACACACAGCGGGAAGGCACCGAGGGCAGCGGGATCTCCACTCAGCTCAGACTTCACCACCTCATCCCCCGCCCCACTCGCTCCTCTTCCCAGAGCTGTGTAGGCATCAGAAACGTGCTGAGCTCTGTGAGTTTTTTGTTTTTGT
The DNA here is from genome assembly GCA_963575035.1 of Avahi laniger. Classification (NCBI taxonomy): domain Eukaryota; kingdom Metazoa; phylum Chordata; class Mammalia; order Primates; family Indriidae; genus Avahi; species Avahi laniger. Next base: position 4,009 of record CAUYSK010028925.1, on the reverse strand, counting down.
CTTCATACTCAGACCTCAGCAGCAGGCACCCCATCAAATTCTCAGCTGGGGTGAGTTAAGTGTCATTCCAGAACAAAGAATGGTTCATTCACTTACACATTCATTTTCAAGTGTAATAAAGCATGTTTGTATTTAAAATAACTTCCAAGTTCTTATGCATGGTATAAGAAAGCACGGTTCTTTGTCCTCCCAGAACAGTGGCACACAAGCCAGACATTACTGCCTTTCAGATTAACCCTAATGCAGAACTTTGACTACTGACATCCGTCGGGGGAACAGTGGCTGCCTGTGGCAAAGGGAACGGGGCGGGGGGGGGGTTGTTGGCAGTTAGGGGTGAAGGAGAGATTTCATGTTCACTAACACACAGCCTCGCGCGGTTTGAGCTTCTAAGCAGGCACACGATCACCTTTACAAAAACACAGCTGACCCTGAACAACGCCGGTTCGAACGATGCGGGTCCACTTACACATGGATTTTCTGCCACCTCGGCCACCCGAGACAGCGAACCAACCTCTCCCTCTTCCTCCTCAGCCTACTCAGCAGGAAGACGAGAAAGAAGACCTTTATGATGATCCAATTCCCCGTAATGAACAGTAAATATGTTTTCTTTTCCTTACGATTTTCTTAATAACGTTTTCTTTTCTCCAGTTTACTTTACTGTAAGACAGTATGTAATACGTATAATATACCAGTATGTGTTAATCAACTATTTATGTTCTCGGTGAGGCTTCTGGAAAATAGTGGGCTGTTAGTAGGTAAGTTTTGGGGGAATCAAGTCATACTTTGATTTTCGACTGCCCAGGGGGTCAGCACCCCAACCCCTGTGTTATTCAAGGGTCAAATGTATATTTTTATTTCAAACAAAAATAAAATACAACCTAGACACCAGGGCCTTTCCAGAGCTCTTCCAACCTGAACGCAAGCGGAGTGCCCTATACAGCTGGAGGCAAAACAGCATCACTAGAATAAAAGGACCACGCCCTCCGGCGTACAGCCACGCTTGGCCTCAATATCGGAGGTTCCACAGATTCAACCAACCACGAACAGAAACTATTCATGGGGGGAAAAACAGTAAAAAATACAGCAATAAAAATAATACAAATTTAAAAACCCTATAGTATAAAAACTACTTACCTATCATTTGCATTGTTCTAGGTATTGTAAGTAATCCAGAGATGATCTAAAGTCTATGGGAAGATGTACATACATTACATACAAATACTGCATCATTTTATATCAGGAACTTGAGCATCCACGGATGTTGGTATCTGCCAGCAGTCCTGGAACCACCTCCCTGGGTCCGGAGGGACAGCTGTCATTATGATGTGCTTGTTTATTCAAGTACTTATATCAAAGGATCTGAGCTGGGCACTGGGGACACAGTCACATATGAGAGATGACACTCACAGAAGTGGGACCAGCAGAGCAGTGGGGGACCAGCTGTGAAAGGTGTCGGTGCCCATGGCAGAGGCCGCCAGCCCAGGCTTCCCAGAGGAGGTACCCTCAAGGACGAGGCAGGGAGAAGGGCCAGGGTGCCCACCACCATTGTGCCCTGATAATGGAGTGGAGGTGGGAAGAGCCTCCACTGGGTACTTCAGCTAAATCTTTGGTACCCCGGGCTTAGGAAAGTTCTTGATGGGTGAAGTTGCTCTGTCTGCCTTTGCTGGTCTGTGACGTGGGTTCCCTGCTGCCTAACTCTGCAATGGATGGTGTCTAACCAGGCTTCCTACTTGGGGTGTGCCCACTGATTAGGGTTACCAGATTGGGAAATGAAAATACTTAGCACAAGACATACTTATACTAAAAACTACTTGTTCATCTGAAATTCCAGTTTGACAGGGCATCCCCCACTTTTATGTGGCACCCCCACTTCTGACGCACACTTCACATCTCGGCTTCAACACAAATCTGCGAGAAAGGTGCGATACCGTATCAGCCTGGTGGAGACCTGGTGGCCAGTGAGGCCGGGCAGCCACTTCCATCCAAATAGCCAACAGGAGGTACAGCTGGGACGAGGGCTCCATGTCACCCCACTGGAGGCCAGAAAGCAGCCCTTCCCCTACGCACACGGCCTCATGCACGGAAGAGAGCTGAGATGGGACATTACCCTGATCCCTGAAAGATGAAATGCATTCTGACAGGCAAAGATTTGGAGGAAGCACATTTAAGGTTTAGAAATTCCCAAGAAAAGCCACCTGAGAATGACAAAAGTGCACGGGGGGAATTCGGGCCACGCACAGAGCCCAGGGACTGTGGAGAGAGGTGGCAGGAGGCTGGGGGAAGGCAGCTTGGGGCGAGCCCACGGAGGGAGGACGTGGTCCAGACTTTACACGCCAGGGCGTTAAACACCCACTGTGGTCCCACAGGTACGACTGAGAGGGGCCACACGCTGCTCAGGCCTCAGAGGTGATAAATGTCAGAGCTGGGGAAATGTCCCCATTTGCCCAAACATAAGCCACCGCTGTCCCCATAAAGGTCGGGCGTGCTTACGGAGCCCGGGGTAAACCACACCAGCTTCTGAATTGAGGGTTTGGGTCTGTGTTTTCGGAAAACCAGTGGCAGGAGTTGAATTATATTTGTTCCCATGAGAAACCCAAGGCCCAGGCTGGGTAGGAGAGAAGGACACAAAGAGGCTGCTGACCAGGGGAGTAGGCGGGAGGCGGGAGGCAGGGGCCACATGTCATGCGCCTCCGACCCTCACCCGGGTCCTCATTAGCCGGAGTCACAGCAGCAGCGTGGGCCAGCCCGGAGCTGAGCTGCACGCCCAGGTCAGTGTCCCTGAGCCCTGGGACCAGGGAGGGCTCCCCCAGACAACCCTGCCCTCCTCCCACACTCCCCGGGAGAAGGATTTGGGGACGCGGAGCACGCGCCCGCCGTATTCCACGGGGACAGCCGCTCTGACAGCTCTCCGTGGTTCTCATTTCCCAAGGACGCTGCGCTGGCATGATCTACAGTCCTCCTGACATTTCACCTTCCTCTGCTGAAAAATTCATCCCAGTCCTAACACGGGACACGCTCTCACAAGTGCGGAGGCAGGAGATTGATCCGGCTGTCGCTAATGCCAGCTGCCACTCAGCCACCCTTTCCTGGGGCCCCAGAATGAGCTGAGCACGTCGCCAATTATACAGAGAACTTTAAAATCTTAATGTATCAACCCTTTTGCTGCATCTTTTTACATTATTATCCAACATGAGTGGGTATTTATCATTTCTAAGCATATAATCCCTTTTTGGTCTTCCTGAAATTTTACCAGCATGTTGAAAGGTTTTTCTCATTTTCATAGTACTTGTCTCTTTTTTTAAAGACTATTTTTGCATAGTTTTATGTCTGATGAGTCATGGGACCACAGAGTGGCAGGGACAGGCAGAAGAGGAGCAGGAGGTGGCAATCTCAGCCAGACTCTCCGCCGGCAGGGGTCTCGCCACCCAGCCCCTCCCTGGCCCTCAGCAACCTTCTGAAAACGCACATCTGATCCCAGAAATTCTCTGACTCTGGGCTCTGATGTCACCCTGATGCCTCCAGAAAACCCAGCCCCACCCACCTCCAGCCACCTCTCCTAGGCCCAGCCACAGGCTCACCAGCAGGCACCCTTGGCCCTCTTGCCCTGGCCTGGTCGCCGCCACTGCCCGTCAGCTCGTGTTGCCTTGCTCTGCGCATACTTGCACACCCGTCACCCCCAGCCTCACCACCATCACCCCCACACTCCCACTATATTTCTATCTTGGCGTCCCCAGCATCTGCCCTGGCACCTCACACAGAAAATAACTAACCCTCAAATGCACAGAAGGACAATCTCCTCCCCGTTCGTTTCCGTGTTCTTGCAGGGCCACCGTGGCACACCCACTGGCTTAAGGACACATTTAAGTGACATACTTAAAATAAAATTCCTAGGAGGCTGGCCGGGCGCGGTGGCTCACGCCTGTAATCTCAGCTCTCTGGGAGGCCGAGGCGGGCGGATTGTTTGAGCTCAGGAGTTCGAAACCAGCCTGAGCAAGAGCGAGATCCCGTC
>CAUYSK010028923.1:0-34622 GCA_963575035.1 Avahi laniger | reverse complement strand
GAAAGAAATTATCTGGACAACTAAAAATAGATAGAAAAAATTAGCCGGGCATGGTGGCGCATGCCTGTAGTCCCAGCTACTCGGGAGGCTGAGGCAGGAGGATCGCTTGAGCCCAGGAGTTTGAGGTTGCTGTGAGCTAGGATGATGCCCTGGCACTCTAGCCCAGGCAACACAGTGAGACTCTGTCTCAAAAAAAAAAAAAAAAAAAAGCAGGAATAGGCTTTATCCTTCAGCCCCTGCCATGTCACCTGATTATAGAGTCAGGGTCCATCCAAACATAATACTGGACACTTGACAGCTGCCTCTCCCTACTGCATAGTTGACGCCCTTGAAGTGGCCACAGTGGTACCCTAACCCTATAACCCCTGCTCACCTTGCTACTTTCATTGAAGGACTAAAACTCTCATTAAGCAAGAGCTCTGGGTGGCTGGAGGGTGTGACTTGGAAATAGATTCCTTAGCAATAAAATTCCAAGGGAGAGGCAAAAATACAGAAAACTTAGGTGACAATGTATGATTAAGACTGTAGTTTTTCATTCACTAATCCCGGCAATAGACATACAAGTCTGAAGGAACAGCTTATAGCAGCATCAAAGAACTTGCTACAAACTAGGAAGTGAGCTGGAGCTACCTGACTTAACCTAACTTCAGCTATAGGAATGATCAAGGAAAACCTAATGCTCTACATGCTGGAAAATGCAGAGCCTAAGCACATTTCTAGGAGCTGGGTGGGGAGGAAGAGGGTGCACACACGTGCACACACACACAAATATTAGGTCTATGTAAACACACTCTTCTACACAGTTCACAGTGGTTCAGAATCATTTGTACTTGCTTTGGGTACGGTCTGTGTCTCCAGTCCTTATAGCACTACACATCCCTGTGTTTAACTGAGTTTAAACAGTAGACTCAAAATAAACAACGACAGCACAATGATTGTAAAGTCAAAGAATCAGAATTTGTATTATTTCATGCTATGAACTGAAGGGTTGTATTTCCCCAAAATTTATATGTTGGATCCCTAATCCCTAGTGAGATGATATTAGGAGGAAGGGCCTTTAGGAGTTAATTAAGTCATGAGGGCTGAGCCCTATGGATGGAATTAGTGCCTTTGCAAGCAGAGACATGAGAGAGATGATGTTTCTCTCTACCACATTAGGATACATACAGCGAGAAGGTGGTTACCTGTAATTCAGGAAATAGACTCTCACCAGACGCTGAATCTGCTAGTACCTTCATCTTGGACTTCCTAGCTTAAGACTGTAAGAAATAAATATTTGTTGTTTAAGCTACCCAATGTATGGTATTTTTATTACAGAATCCCTAGCTGACTAAGATAAAAGTTGGTGCTGAGAAGTGGGGTGTGCTGTAACAAACACCTAACATTGTGGAGCAGCTTTGGAATGGTGTAATGGGTAGAGATTGGAAGAGTTTTGAGGTGCATGCTAGAAAGAGCCGATATTGCCATGAAGGGACCACTAGCTAAAAGCAACTCTGGTGAAGGCTCAGAAACAAAAGAGGAAAGCTATAGAGAAAGCTTCCAATATAATTGTATATAGAATGTTGTAGAGACATGGACAGTAAAGACCATTCTGATGAGGTCCCAGATGGAAATGAGGAACATGCTATTGGACAATGAATAAGATGCCATCCTTGTTATAAAGTGGCAAAGACTTGGCTGAATTGTGTTTTTCTTCTGGAGTTTTTTGGAAAGTAGAGCTTGCAAACAATGAAATTAGATATTTGGCTGAGAAGATTTCCAAGCAAAGTGTTGAAGGAACAGGTTGGTTCCTCCTAACTACTTGTAGGAAAAGGCAAGAACAGAGAAATAAATTGAAGGAGAAATTGTTAAAAAAAAAAAAAAGAAAGAAAGAAAGAAACCGGAATTTACAGATATGGAAAGTTCTCAGCCCATTCACACTGCAAAAAGTGAGAGAGCATATTCATAAGACCAAGGGTATGGCATAGCAACCATTTGATAAGGAGACTAGCGTAAGTGTGAACCGTGGACCTAATCAGCAACTCAGAAGGTATGCTGCCAGTCTGAACCAAAAGGGACCGAGATGGGGTAGAATAAAGGCTGTCAGACTCCCTAGATTCTACAGGACCATAAAGCTATTTGGCTAGGAACTTGTACTATTCTTCAAGAAAAAAGTATCACCACACATGATTCAAATAAACCATCCGGGCCATGACATTGGTTCCAACAGGCCAGACTGCCTCTGACCCAAGGAGTGAGGACAAGCCACCCAGGGCCATGTGGGCAGAAGCCATGAGGGTATGACCTCCTGCCCAGCAAAGCTTTGAGGTGTGACTCCCACCCAGCAGAGCCCCAGTGTGGGTGGGATCCCCACAGAGAACCATGACATGGGTGGCACCCCGCTGAGCCATGGGGGGGATGTTGCCACTCCAGTGAATCTAGAAGACAGAACACAGAGCCAAAGAGAATTACTATCAAAATTTAAGGTCTCATGTAGCCTACTTTTCTAGGTATATGGGACTTGCCTGAGACCCATCACCCTTCTTTCCTATTTCTCCCTTTTGGAATAGGAGTCTCTATCCTATTCGAGTCTCTATCCTATCCTATCCTATTCCCACCACTGTGTTTTGGAAGCACACAACTTGTCCGGTTTTACAGGTTCATAGTTACAGTGGAAATTTTGCCTCAGGATGAATCTTACCTCAAGTCTCACCCATATCTGATTTAGATAATATTTAGAGGAGATTTTGGACTTTAGAGTTGATGCTAGAATGAGTTAGGACTTGTGGGGTGAAATGAATATATTTTGCAAGTGAGAAGAACCTGAATTTTGGAAAGTCAAAGAAGAAATGTTATGAACTGAATATTTGTTTCCCTCCCAAAAAAATTTTTATGGGAAAGCCCTAACCCCCAATGTGATGATACTTAGAGCCTTTGGAAGGCAAGTAGGTCATGAGCATAGATCCCTCATGAATAGTATTAGTGTCCTTATGAGAGACAAATGAGAAATGATCTCTCCCTCCTCCATGTCAGAACACAGCAAGAAGGCATCCACCTGGTTTCAGAAGAGGGTTCTTACCAGGAACCAAGTAGGTCAACACCTTAATCTTGGACTTCCCAGCCTCCAGAACTGTAAGAAATAAATTTCTGTTGTTTAAGCCCCCCAGTGTGTGGTGCTTTTGTTTACAGCAGCCCAAGCTGACTAACTCTTCAATCCTGTTATTCTATCTAACCACTGAGAATTATTTGTGTTTAAAATCTAAACAATGATCATAATATGATTATTTCAGCTGTAGCTATGTTTTTTAAGGTAAAATACATTTACTAAGTTCATTATACGATATGTTACTGAAGTTGAATATTATCTTTAAAATTGAAATTATACCTTTAAATTGCTATAAAACTGAAGAATAAATCAAGAAAAGGATTGCTGATTATGTAATTACTAACAAAAATCTTGCTATAGAGAAGGGGGTATTAAAAAGTGATCCACTTCGAGGAGTCTATCCACCAAGTGCTCCTCTGCATTTGCTACATCCACTTCCCAGAACTTTCTTTTCCAGATACCCCTATGGTACAGCCCACAATTCTTCAGCCTCTGACCAAAGACCATCCTTATCCAAGAAATCTTCCTGAACTGCCACCCACAGACATCAGTGTCTATCTTCCTGGCCGGACTGATTTTTCTTTGTTTCACCAGTCACCTGTCAAGTTGTATATTGGTTGGTTCATTGCTTAGTGTCGTTCTTCTTCCCTAGGACCTCCTTGTTTCATGGGAACACAAAGACCACATTTGTTTTGATCACAAGCTGATTTTTTGCACCCAAAACAGTGCCTGACCTCCTCCCAAGCAGGTACTGGGGGAAAAGAAGTGACTACGTGATTTCTGTAACAATTACTGCATGATTTACACTGATTTGTAATGCCACCTTTATTAGGTAAAAATCACTTCCTCAATACACTCAAGGATGGATGGAAGCTCACATCTGTCATCCACAGGGTGGCCATATTGGTGGTGGGAAGGGAGAGAGAGGAAGAATCTCAGCAAAGAGGAAGGCCATTTGCATCAGCTAGGGGTGCGGTTGGAGGCGCTGCATTTGCTCTCCCGGCTCCACTCGAGGTGAGGGGCTTCACAGATCCTCTCTTGCCTTTTTCTTCATACCTTTAAAGAAAATCAAGAACACCAACTAGTAAGCACGTGTAGACTTCTTCTGACAGACTTCAGGTTTCCAGCCATAAAAAGCATTAAATACAAAAAGGAAGCTTGCTAAGCAGCTGGACACCATATGACGGGATGTGAAACAATGGGGAACGTGCAGGCAAGAAGAGCAATGCCCCTCTGCTGGCCACACCCTCACCCCAGCCTTTGCGCCGTGGTGGCAACTAATGACAACACTTACTTGGCTTTGCTCTGAATAGATGCTCTGATGCATCTACGTTATTTAAAGTTCTAAATAGAAACGGCCATGCTTCTAAAAGCATAAAAGGCAAAAATAAACCTGTATCTGGGTTTTCTGTTCTTTGTCATTCATCTGTTTGGCCACTGGCTTCATGCTGTTTAAATGATTTCAGATTCGAAATACACTTTAAAATCCAACAGTGCAAGCCTTTGCTCTCTTATTTCTCATTCTTTTTCTCTGAACTAGTTTAATTTGTTCTTCGAAAATAAATTCTTCCAAATAAATGTAGAAATACCAAGTTCAAAAAAAAATCCCATTGTAATTTTGATGGGAAATTGTGTTAAATGCATCAGTCTGTCTGGGGAGAACTGACCACTTCACAATGTGAGGTCTTTCTTCCACGAGATGAAAGGGGTCTCTGCATCACCGCTCTCCATGAATGGCACTTCCTGCTTAATCCAGGGCCTTGTCATGACCTGAAGCTGTTAGTGGAAAAAGAGAGACATGAAAAACAGAAAACAGCCCTTCGTGTCTGCACCCACTGCCATCCCTGTGCCTGCTCCCTGACAAGCCCACCTCTGCACAAGGCAGAGCTAAGTTTTACCTGAACTTCCCTGTGTCTGCCATTGCCAGTGTAAGTCATTTCAGTTAACACTGAATAGTGTCTTCCTTCCCCATGACCTTAGGAATCAACCCACAGGCCCCTCAATCTCTCTTGTCTCTTTCCCCACCCAGGACCATTCATTTCTCTTATCTCTTCTACACCTTCCTTATCCAAGAACCTTCTTTTTCCCTCTCCCCATCACCTACACGGGGGCATTCATAAGAACTAACTTTACAGTTTCAAAAGCCAAAGGCTCACTTAGCTTGAGAAGGTGCTTTCCACGGACCCTGTTCAAAATGCCCTTGAACATGGGACTCAGACTCAGTGGGAAAATAGCCCCAAACAGGCCAGAGGAAGCATAAACCCCACAGCTTCTCAAGGTTGAGCCCTTCTCCTTCCGATATTCCCCTGCCAGATGAAATAGATCCTCTCCCTTCCCTGCTCCTCCCCTTCAAGAGGGGTCCTTCTCTCACTCTGTCACTGGAAGGCTGCCTGAGAGCCCCTTCAGTGCTTCGGTCTTTTGAGATGAAAGTGTAGCTGAGAAATGTCTTTATCAGAAAGTGACCTTGCTATGTGCAGCTCTGGACAACTTCTTCACCAACGGGGGATGTTTCTTTCTCCCTAAACTTTCTCAGAATCACCAGTACAATAGCATTCACACAGAGAACCCCATTTGGAAGCTGTGGGCATGGCTGGGTGTTCACCAGGGTTTGCAGTTTCCCTGTGATGTAATCAGCAGCTTGGCACAGTCCATGATTGTCACATCAAACAAGCCAGGCAGAGGGATTGCCTAGCCGCGTTTCCCTTGGACGCCTCCCATCTTTGGAGTGTCCCTCAGTTCATCAAACATTTGTGGATGACCTCCTGGATGGAAGTCCCATTTCTGAGCACCCACAGGAAAGCATGTCTGCCTTTCTAGCTCTGAAACTCAAAGGGGGATTGGGGAAGATAAGTAATATTAACTATAACCTTCCCCCAGGGCAGTTATAGAAGGAGTGATGTCTACTGAAGATTTAAATATGTGCCAACTGCCCACACTAAAATCTTCGCTTTTCAGCTTTACAAGAACTTGAAACCTCCTCCTCCTCTTCCAAGGCTCAGCTCGGCCATCTCCTATCCAGAGAATCATCTTTGTCTCCCTTCCACGCCCTCATCTTCTTGCACTGCTATTCTCAACTCTAAGGTCATTTCTTCTCAACATGACCATCAACCACTGTGTTACAGTCGTATTATACACGTGAACCAAATTTAATGGATAGAAAAAAATGGGAGAAAACTATCAATGAGTTCTTTCCTCATTGGGAAGTTCTCATTAGGACTTTGGGTTTACCCATTCATCTATGGTTAACAAAATCCTTCCATATTATTTCATTTGCCCTCACACCAACTCTGTCTGGTTACCTAGGTAGGTAAGATGATCCTCATTTTACAAATGTAGAAACCAACATTCACAGAGCCTAATATCACCTTATTGAGAAAGGAAACCATTTCCTACCCAGAATGGCCTCCCTACCTCCCAAACATCTCCACCCCTGCTTTTGGGTGGCCAACACTCAGCTCACATTACTCATCGGAGAAGATTTCCATGACCTAAAGTAGGAAACCCTACCCTGTTATCCTGTTGTTTTGTCTCCTTTGTAGCATTAATCATAATTTGTAATCATTTTATAACTTTTTCTTTTTGTCTATCTCTCCAACAGAGTCATCAGTTCCATTCATGCAGGCATCATCCTTATCTGTTGGCCATTGAACTCCCAGACCCTAACACTGATCCAAATAATAGCTGTGGTCTTACAACCCCTAATTCTGTATCCCTTCCACTGTAATAAGCATTCTTAAAAAACGATTTCTCCAAACTGTTTTACTGTGTAATCCTAAAACTGAATCTTATCATCATTACTGTTCAAGCTTTAACTTGAAATGTGTACTTTTTGAGCAACATGGGGTCACCTAGGAGATGTGGTTTGTACCTACAGAATCCAAGCATGTCATGTAAATGGGCACTGCCTGGTGAAACCAGAAGCATTTGTGATGTGTCTGGCTGCTCTAACTATTCTGTACATAAATTAACTCATGGAACCTTCACAACAACTCTGTGAGATAGGGACGACTCTATTATCTGCATTTTATAAATGGAGAAATTGAGGGCTGGAGGCATAATGCTGCCATTCTTGGAAGAACCTCTCAAAAATTGTTCCTTCATGGTGGCCTCCTCTGGTGCCAATGATGAGCCTGCTGTTTCCCCCGGAAAACCTATATCTTTGTCCCAACACATATCTTGCCTTGAAGGTCTTGAGGAAGCCACACTCCAAAGGGAGTCTGAAAGCGTGAGTGCCCCCCGCCAGGACCCCCACCTACTCCTGCCCCTGCCTCCTCTTGCGGCCATGGCTCGAGCCTGCACCTCTGCAGGACTGCTGCACTGCCTCTGGGTGGTGGGGCTTCGCTACGAGGGACTCCAGCTGGGGATGGTCTGGGGTGACCAAATCCAGTGCTTAGAGGTGGTCTGCCTGCCCTGGGTTGCAGCGTGCTGGCCCAGGGGGTGGGGCGTGAGATCTGACCGGCTGCCTCTATCCACTGAGATCATCTGCACTTTCGGCCCACACTGACCCTTCCCAGCTTCTCTCAGCCTGTGTCTCCACAGCCCCTTTTCTCTAGACCCATTGGATGCTCTGAGCAACTCTAAAAAGACTGGGGTGGGAGGGTTTCGGAGTTTCTCCGGGGCCCTCCTGCCTTTGGAATGGCAGCGCCACAGCCCTCACCTGTTCCCTCACCGGGCCTTCACTGTCTCCCTTATTTCATCCTCACTGCTTCTCTGAGTTTTCTCTTACCTTTTACAGAGACAAACTCTTCCTGCTTTTTGCTTCTCTAAGAAACATGACTATGCCAGGAAAAAAAGAGTTTCTGCCAATCTCAAGATCCAAAGGGCCATGCACACGGGTGCATCCTGGAGGCAAGCTGTCCCAGCTGGCCCTGTCCTCCCTCAGACCATCCCTTCTTTCCCCCTTGTTGTCGTCCCTCCTGAATTTCACACATTTTCCTTCCCCTCTTTCCTCCTTCAAATCAGGCTTCTCAGTCCCCACAACATCTCCAAAGAGCCCTGCCATCTCCTGTCCCTTGGCCTTCCTTGTGCCCTACATGTATGATGTCCCTGACCCGCAGCCTGCAGTCCTGCAGACAGAATGCTGCCACAGCCTCGAACTCCCCAGGCTTCTCCAGGCCTGCCCTTGACCCTCAGATGCTCCTCTCATGGCCACCAGATCTTTGCTGCCCCCCGACCCTGTGCCCTTCCCAGAGGACATCAGTAGTAGTCCTCCTCCTATCCCTGCAGCTCACGTTCAGGATGGAGGTCATCTGCTTGGGATGAAATCATCTCCCAAGGGCAAACCACTGTGAAGAGAGGCAAAGATACTCTCTCAAGGCTGTCATGACACCACACTCTCCTGGTGTCCCTCCTACTTCTCTGGCCATTCCTTCTCAGCAACTTTGGAGCTCCTCCTTTCTCCACTCCCCAAGGACTAAGGCAGTCGCTTTTTTCTAGTCTTTCTCCTTGGCAAGCTCACCCATGCCTATGGAATAACTATATAGAACCAAATGATTCACCAAATTTTATCCACAGGTCAGATGGCTCCTGTGGGCTCCATTCCTAAATATCCCCTCCTGTCACCTCACCCGAACATGTCCCAAACTATTAATAACCTAGCGATCATCCCCTGCAGTGTCTGCTTTCACAGCCAACAGATCCCTGACCCCCACAGCCTATCAGTTTTTCTTGACCAGAGTTGCATTTCAAACATTTCTTCCCCAGAGCTCTCCGTTGCACTGTGGGCTTCCAGACCAATCTCCACTCTTGCTTTCTTCTAACTTGTGCTCCAGACAGGAGTTTGTGTCATCTCTTAAAAAAAAAAAAAATACCCAAAAAACAAAAAGCCCCCAAATCTGATCATATGTCTCCTTTCCTTAAAACCCTTCGAAGACTCCCCAAGGCTTCTAGGACAAAGGCTAAAATTCTGAACCTGGTCTGCAAGTTCTCATAGCATCTTGGCTTCCTTTCCTGGCCTTGGCTGGCACCCTTACCTCACACATATCACACGAGCCAGGTGTCCCCCAAAACCTGCTCCCTTCACACAGGCAGTTGATCAGACCAGGAGCTCTCTGATACACTTTCTGTATCCCCAGGACCTAGCTAACGCCTGGCATATGGATGTTCAATAGCTATTAAATGAATGAATGAATGAATAAATGGGTAAATGAATGAATGAGAAAAGGACAAACTATGTCCTGTCCCAGGAATACAAAGAGCAGCCAGTGGAAGCTGCAGGGTCAAGGCCAGCTCTGATTAGATGGGCGTCTAGCTTCCAGATACTACACATCTGAGCTTTTTAAAGATACACTCAAATAAGAGAGGAAGCCCCAATTTTCCCAGTAGAGACAGAAGCCCAGAAGAGAGCAGGCAAAGTCCGAGGCATTGTTGGGGGCATGAGTTTATATTTCCTAGAGTTAAACATGTTTGCAACCCTAGAGGAAGCCACCATAAGGGAAACCTTTGCACTGTCTCTTGGAAACAACAGGAGGAGGCCTTCCCTCCTCCCTCAAGACCTGGGCCCAGCCCAGAGAGAGGAGGAGCAAAAGCATTTGCAGCCTTGGATTGGGAGCTGCTTTGAGGCAGTTGCAACAGGAGGCTCCTGGGGCCTGAGGCCAGGAATTGTATAAGAGGAGGTAGTAGGAAGTTCTCTGGCCCCCAACTTCCCTCAGGTGGCCCTGCCCATGTAGCCACAAGAGATGTCTGCTCAGCTAAGGCAAGGAGAGTCTGGTGAAATTGTGAAGTCATGGCAAAGGGGTCACACATGTGGCCATGACTGCCTTGAAAACCTGGCTAAGAATTAGGTTAGAAGACCAAAGTGCCATGTACTGCTGTGTGGTCACTGAGTGCTAAAGGCTAAACCCACTTGGAAGGTGAAGGCTGGACTCAGAGCCAGACATCAACCGCTAAGAATTTTGAGCGTGGAACATTCTGATGGCAGTTGAAGGCAACAGTTGAGGCAAACGTCCAGGGCAGGGCAGAATTCACCGTCCAGAGAAGGGCACAGACACCCTAAAGAGGAGCTCAGAGAAGGCGATGCCGCACCGGACCCTGTAGCCAGGAAAGGCAGATGGGGCTGCACGAGGCTGCTGCGGAAATAGGAGAGCAGGGCTGTGGGGGGTAGGGGCCTGAGAGGATATGAAAGAAGAAATGAGGGTCCAGGTCACCAGAGGGGCTAAGGACCAAGAGGGAACAATGGGCCAGAAAGCAAACTGGCCACTCTGTGGTTCTGCTGGGGGCCTGGCCTGGAGAGGAGCCTTCCACCCCACCACTGAGCTAATGGGCCCTGTGCTCAGTGGTCGGGGGTCAGGGCTGCCTCTGTCTTCAGAGATGAGCTGGTTTTGTCGGAAGGGTGTTCACTGGGAATGAGGACAACATCAAGTCCCAGGACATCCTCTCTATAGGCACAAATGAGCCACAAGTTTTAAAAACTAAATCCACTCATTCATTCATTCAACAAATACTTATTGAGCATTTGTGGGCTGGACACTAGGAATATCACAGCAGCAACAGGACAGCCCCTGCCTGCTGGAGACTGCAAGGGATAGGTCATTTGAAGAGGCAGCTCATGCACTGTGAGCGCTTAAAGCCCTGATATGTTTAGGGCTTCTCTATGAACAATGGAGCTGACATTTGAAAGAAGAGTAGGAATTACCTGGTTGAAACGGCAAAGCCTGAGGGAGAGCAGGCTGGGCACATGCAGGTCTCGGCCACGTCCCTCTCCGTAACTGTCTTCTCTGAATCTCTTTCCTGCTCCTCCCCACCCACCTCTCCTCTCTCCCCATCATTTACCAGATTGAGAGGAGAAAGGCGGCTGGGCCCAGGGTGTCCGCCGCAGCTTTCGTGGGAAGGAAGAGGGCACGGTCCAGCCAGCATGTAGGGGAGGAAGGGAAGGTCAGGTCCTGCTCCCAGGTGGGGGCTGGTGCTGTCCTCGTCCCCAGGACAAGGGCTGGGTTGGCACTGCACGCAGCCTGCGCAGACCTGGGCACCAGCCCTTGCCCACATTCCCAGTGCCGGACAGAGGACCCCATGAGACTCACTGCCCCAACAGACCCCCAGTGCTGGGCAGGAGACCATTCCCAGTGGCATCACGGCAGCACTGCCTGCCAGGGAGCAGCCGCTCCTTCTGAAGAGTTGGCTGTTCTTGGCATTCCTCTTTTGTCCCTCTCTTCTTTCAAAGAAAGAATGTATGTGTCTGCAACTCAGGGCGCAACAAGCATTTTCATTATGAAGTGTCATCTGTTTGGGGTAATTTATCTTATCTAAATATCATATTCTTTTATATGTCAGGTTGAAAGAAACTCCCCTAGACACTCCAGAAAAATCTTTCAAATCCCTCACACCGTCAACCACGGACAACCAAGCGCCATGCCTGGTGGTGGGGATTCACAGAAGGGCCCCTAGAGAACTCAAACTGCTCATCAAACCAGCAGGCAAACTCTGGAATCAGTAAAGGGTGAGGGTGGAGCTGTATTTTCAAGTTCACCATCAACTGTTTAAAAACATTAACTGGGCTTAGTTTAGCAAACCAAGCACTTGTTTTCCAAGTATATGCTATGGACTAAGTACCGTTTTAGATTTTGAAAAGTATGAGAATCTTCACCTGGGTGTGCATGTCGGGGTGTGTGTGTACAAAGAATCATAATTGTATGGTTGAATACGTGCATATTTTCATCTGCCCCCCAGAAATGTGCTGGCAGAGGGAGGGAGTCAAGTGGGCTGTCCTCTACTTGTTTCAGTGTTTTCATCTCAGGGTTTATTAATTTGCCTAAGGGTAATGGGAATAAAAAAGAAACTTTTCCATCCTTTGCTCCAATATTCCAGGCGCATAAACAAAAGCTCATCCACCCCTCCAGGGCCGATCCATTGGCATGATTTGATCTACTGCCAATGTCATGGCCTCTCCCAGAATAGCCGGTGGGAAGTGAGCCCTCCCCTCTCTGGCTAGCCATGGCTCTTTGATCTCCTTCTGGGCCCATCGTGGCTGTCTGTACACCCAGCTCTGTGATGGGCTCTAGGTCCAAGATATCCTAGGAGCCAGGCCATTGATGGGGCTGCTATTTGGCAATTGCAGGTGGGGCAGGAACAGGATGGGGAGGTGGAGTCAGGATAAAGTGACCCGGAAGAAGGTATTCTTTTTGGAGGAATTCACCTCCCCCCACCCCTGCCGAAGTTGATGTTCGCACCCAACCCCTACTCCTCTGTTCATAACCTGCTCTTTTCAAAGCAAAATACCATGGGTGAGGGGCCCTATGTATCTTTTCCTATGAACTTGACTTTGATGATGAGTGTTGGTCCTTTATTCACATTGGGGACCAACCCCAACATCTTATCATAAAACACTTGAAAGCAAGAGCTTTCTTTCTGCCCACTGGGAGGGAGGATTCTACAGAAGCCCTTTCAAGAAAATAGTAAGGAAGCCCCAAAGCCTGCTGCTCCTGTGAGCAGCTAATGGTGCCAAGCTCTAGGCCGCCCTTCCTGATCCCCGCGGAGGAGCACAGTTCCCAGCCCCCACATTCTGGGTCCTTGAGAGCCGGGCTCCTACAGTGGCACTTCTAGGAGGGAACTCACGCTGCTTTCTCCCAAGAGCTCTGCTACAAGTCTCTAAGGATTGTTTTTATATTCGGATAAGCCAAAGGAAGGAATTAGCTTATCCCCTAATGACAAGATGACAGATCCACAAAGATCCCGTTTCTCTTACTAATCCTCTGAACTAAGGAGGGTGGTGATGAAACCATAGATGTACCAAAACGAGTTTGAGCAAAAAGGAACTCTCCACCCTGGGTCTTTCTCTGCACAGTATATAGGTCTTAGGGTGTGAATACTCCAGGTTGTGTTGGAAGTTTTATTTTTGTCAGAATATCTGAGGGAAAAAATAAAAATCACATAAACAATGAAGATTAGAGGATTTGAGGGACTTGATGATTTCTGGGGTCCCTCCGTTCCAGCACCCAGACTAAGAGATTGCTTCCCCGTAGGGGCTCAGCCTGACCTCCTTTCACAGGGGGTTTCTCAGAGATGCTACTGTGGAGGCTTGTCAATGGCATGCCTGGTGGTCAGGGCCGAATGCTGTTCTTCACTTATGAACTTTATATTTTAAAATGTATATGCTCTGACTCAAGAAATCAGACCTTCAAATCTAACTCCCATGGAATTTTCAAAGTGTTTTCATTCCACCAACATTTATTGAGTACTAACTGTGGGCCAGGCACAGGGATGAAAAGTGCATCTAAAAAACAGTCCTAGGCCCCAAGGAGTTCTCAGTCTCATTGTGAAGAGGCGGGCACAGAAAATCTATCTGTCTGGTAGGGACCAATCCAAGCCAGGTAGCAACACCTCCTCTTAGAATTTTCAGGTAGCTTAAAGAAATTGCCATCCAGGAGGGCAGAGAGTGAAGCGTTGGAATAACCATTCCTTTCATAAATCTCTTTGCCACTTGTTATGACCCACACAAATGTATGAGCTCAAGACTTTAGGTTTTGGCAGATTAGAATTATCTTCAGTAAAGAGATGGGGAATTTCTATTTAATGGGTACAATGTACATTATTCAGGTGTTGGATAACCTAAAAGCCCTGACTTCACAGCCACACAACCTATGCATGTAGCAAAATCACACTTGTATACCTCATAAATTTATATAAATTTTAGAAAGAGACAAGGAATTTAGATTTATAGTAAAAGATATTTGAAGAGCTTACCTCGGTTTCCTTTTTCTTTTCCAAAAGTACAAAACAAACAGCATACAATCAGCAATTATCTTTTTGCACAAAGGATTGGGAGAGAATGAAGTCTGCGTTACACAGGTTTTACTGGAACCAGTTCACTAAAGCACTGTCAACTACAGAGCCCTGTTGGGACAGGGACAAGACTGTTTATGCAGAAACTTAGAAGGAATGGGTTCCTAGCTCCAAAAACAGAGTTTAGGAAGTAAATTCACATGGAACTAGGGAAAACTTGACCTCTTTTTAAAAGGCAAAGGCTTTAATTGCTTCATTTGGATGAAAGCCTTAAAATGCCAAATCCAAATCATTCTGATATTTGAGTCATGGTTCCTACCCTGCGTTCAAGGTTGTATGTCAGAGTGGGCATCACAGTCCCTTAAGAGTAAGACATGTTGTTGATAGGTTTTTTTTTTTTTTTTCGTTTGCGGAGGGTCTTGTAGGAAGGGGTTGTTTTTTAAATTTAGACCCACACAATGAAGATGATAGTCCAACCTGATCGTATATCAGAATCCTGAAGCTAGAACTGGAAAGTTAAAAGACCTGGCCCCCCTGCACACTTCCTCTTACATCAGAGTCCCACCTCTTCTCCTCGCACCTCGGGATTTCCCCCAGGTCTGGCCCCTCTAAGCCTCCAAGAAGCTTCAGGCTTCTGCCCTCCTCACAAGGACAGAGATGTTGGTCTCCCATCCTTCCCCACGAGTCACTACTCGGGCTGGCCCAGCAGCCAGGGGACCATAGGCAGTTCAAACATGGGGCTGCCTTCCTCTACCTTCCCCCTCGGTCCAATTTCTTGACAGCCAGAGAGCTGGTGCACCACTGCCTCTGTGGCCAGCTTGGCCTCTTCCCTCTCCCCCTCCCACAGCCTGGATGCCAGGGGACCCATCTCTCTTCCTCTCCCCAAACACAGCCTTCAGTCGCAAAGAGGCTGCTACCTGGGAGGCCTTTGGGGCCACCCTTGAGCACAGGGCAGAGCCTCATGAGCTGGCCTTATGAGAAACGCAGGGCGCCTGCCTCCAGAAGCAATCTCCCTCCCCAGATTCACTTCCAAATGACTCAAAGCAGCCCCCACGGGAGCCTCAGTATTATGGCGGTCTATGTTGCCAGATGTGCAATTAGTCCCTATTCTGGCAGCCCTCTCTGCCTGGACAAACCAGGTCTCTCCCTGCTTAGCAACACACATTTTGGGTAATCAGCTCTTTGTCCATCCAAGTGGAAGACCCTTGAGGGCCCCCACCTGCTGGAGTCCTGTATGCACATCTCATCGTTTTAGAAGGAAGAGGAAACAGAAGGCCCCACCTGAGACCATTGCCTTCTCTTCACAGCTTGTAAAGGGCGGGCTAAGCACCGAATGGTGGATGTTTCTGGGATGAAACTGGGTCTCAATAGGCAAAGGTGCTCTCTGCAGGGAAGGCCCGGCAGCCACCAGTAAGGAGACCCAGCCTTAGGGTCCAGGATAAGCAACCCCACTGGGGCATACAGAGGAGTCAGTTTATCAGGATAGATTGCCAAGCAAGGGGAACTTGGGTCCTTAAGGAGGCTTAGAGCAGTTGCATAAAAAAAAACCAGAAAACCAGCCAGACTAGCACTTGGAAAAGAGGGCTTTCTTTTCATAGAAGGGAGACTCTCACAGACCAGAGAACAGAAACTGGAAAGGCAGTCACGGCCGCTCCATTTCTCTCACTCTGGGCTTGCAGTTCTTCTCTGTGGCCCCCTCTGTGCAGAGCTTCCTTCTTGGAGGATCTGTAATTGTTCATGGCCCTTGTTTCCACATTTGCAGTCTTAGGGAGGTCGTGGAGTGACCTCTTCCCTAGCAGACTACAGAGCACAGCAGTCTGGGCACAGTCTCTTATTTTTCCAAATTCCTCAATGAGGGACTCTGCACAGCTGTGGCCACTCAATAGCTCCCTTACCCCTGGGATCAAATGTCCACCCCGGGTCCAATCAGTGCAGGACAGGCAAGCAGGATTCCTTGGCAGGAACACAGCCTCAGTGGTGAAACCGGGGAGGCTAACCTGGGACAGGGCGAGTATCATGTGAATTGCCAAGTACCTGGCTGATGTAGAACTGACACTACTGGCAGCCTAGAATAGCAAATGTGACGGAAGGGCCAGTCTCAAGAAAGGAGAAGCTACCACTGAGACTTCATGAGGTCTGGAGACTGTGGAAAAAGCCAAAAGCCTCAAAGAGAGCCTTGGTGGGTGTTGATTGCTGCAGGAAGAGGCAAAAAAGGGAAGGAGACACAGAGGGGCCAGCTACCGGGGCTGAAGCCACGAGAAGACAGACAGACGAGAAGGGTGAATTGAGAGGATAAGTAAGAATTTTCTTGAGAGAAAGAATTGGAATGAAGACAGGTGCAAGAAGCCAGGCTCTCAGCACTACTCTGTCCCGGAAGCCCCAGAGCACAGTGCTGAAGACGACGGCCTGGAGTCTAGCTCTGAGCCTCAGTTCTGCAACTTGTCAGATGCGTGGCTCCACTCTGTGCCTCAGTTTCGTCTTCCGTAAAGCAAAAGCAGCCCATATGTCACAGGAATGGTATAAGGATCATATATATCCCTTGCTAGGCCTATATTGAGTTCATAGTAAGGGCTCAATAAATGGAGCCTATTAATAATCCAGAAGCTTCTTCTGTGAGGATATTCCCTCCTCTGGGTACACATCACCCGCGCTGATTTTCTCTCAGACCTTACCACACTCTGCCTCAGGTTTTAGTTTACTTAGGTGCCTTCCCAGCTCCCCAAGTGGCTGGACTGGACAGGTGGGCCCCATCCTGCCGGCCGTTCCACGCCCAACCAGTGGTGTAGAGCCAAGCACAGAGCAGATGCTTAGTCACTTACCCAGCTGTAAAACAAATAATCTATCTAGATGAAGGACAGAGGGGGGGACCTTCTGAGTCCCAGCTTTGTCTGATCACTGGTTATGCACCTGCCCCAAGCAAAGGATGCAAGGTCAGTGGGCCTCAGTGTCCTTGTCTGTAAAATGGGCTTGGTCCTCATGGGCTCTAGAGAGGCCTCTCTTGGCAAAGCAGCTGAGTTTCTTTAAGGAAAAGCAGACTCATCTTCTAGGAGATTTAATAAACTGAAAACTGTGAGAAAGGTGAACTCAGGAAAATTCCTGTTTCAAAGGTGTCATTAAGTTGCCAGAAGTGGTCTGCAAATTTGGACCCAAGCAGCTCCCATGGATCTCTTAAGTAGCTCTATAGTTTAAAAAAAAAAAAAAAAAAAAAACATGAAAGGGGGTGAGATGAGAAATTACTTGAAGAGTACATTGTACATTATTTGGGTGATGGTCACACTAAAAGCCCAGACTTCACCACTACGCAACGTATCCCTGTAACAATACTGCACTCGTACCCCTTAAATTTATACAAAAATAAAATACAAACAAAAACAAACAAACAAAAAAAAAAACCCTGCTATTCTCCCAAAGCAGGATATGGAGTTCTAGATAAAGAGAGAAACAATTCAGACGAGGAACCGAACAATTGGCTCTTTCCTTCTCCCCACTCTCTTGTTCCTTTCTTGGCAAGCCAATCACCGTGCCCTGGTCTCCTCTCCAGGCCGAGGCACCTCTCATCCATCACCCAAAGCTGTGCTTTGGACCCTCAAATTCTATAGAGCCTAGACTCTGGAAATTGAGTTCACAAACTTCAACTCAGCCAACAGCTACACAACTCCTACCCCATGTGGAACGTCACCCCTCCTCGAAGAGGCCTTGCCTGGACAAATTGCCCTCCTTCTCTGCTATGGCCATGCGCCAGCCTGCCTGGCAGGTTCTGGTGTTCAGTCCACATGGGCTGGCACGTCTGCCACCCCTGCTAGACTGTGAGCTTCTTGAGGGTAGAGAGCAGCGTCTTCCTTTCTGTCTCCCATGAGCATGCATATTTTCACACAGCTGACCCATAGATGACTAATAAATATTTGACTTATGTTTTAATTAGGCTTTGGGAAGTGATAGAAGAATGGGTACCTCTCGCAGAACTAAAGAACATACACAGAAAGGAAGATTTGAGGCGTGAAGACTGTGAGTTAATTTGGCGGTGCTGAGTTTGATGTGACAGTTGAATGACTAGATGAAAGGATCTGAGGAGGCAAAGGAACCTGGAGATGCAGGGCTCGAGCCCAGGGGAGCAGGTGGAAATATGTCTGGGGTAACCGTTTATTTGGGTAAGCACAACGCGCATGTATGAAATGAGCCTAGAAGAGTTACCAGGGCACCGAGGCAGTGATTCGGAGCAGTCCGTCTCTTAGAGAACAAGGAAAGAAACAGAAAGGAAGCAGCAGCGAGAAACAGAAGAACCACCGGAAGTAGCGTGGAAGGAAAGGGAGGAGGGAGTTTCAAAACGGAAAGGTCGGAAATTGTTTAAGGGTCTTTAACAGAGTGGTTTTGAGAGAGACGTGAAAGGCGAGGGCAGACGAAAGGCAAATGAAAGGACAGCACTAAGGGTAAAGGTCTGCCTATAAACTGAAGAGTGCTTGAGGAAAATTGATGCAGCAAAGAGTTCTCGTAAACAAAAAAAGAAAGCACACGAGCCTCAGCAAGCTGTTTTGTAATTTTTCTTTTTCTCTTGAAAGTAAGATTTTCCACACTATAGTCAAGTGTTAACCAAGAGACAAGATGAGATTTTTCCAAGACTTCTTTAAACTGCTCATTGCTACACCCCACCCTCACTTCAAGTATGCTGCTTATCTTACGGGAGAATGGCAACAGTGACCAACTCCGTTACGGAAAGTCTCCCCAGAAGGGCAAATTAGAACCCAAACACCCGCTCAGGCTTAGTGTCTAGTTGCACAGGGGACTGAAGTGCAGTGTTAAGCAGTCTGCGGCCGACAGACAAGAGGGACTCCAGTGGCTCACAGAGGTGCTCAAAGTTAAATCAGAACCAGGCGGCCAGGGCTGGGTGCAGGACTGGTCCCCTACTCTGTGTGCCCAGAAAGATGTTGTGACAGGGCCGCAGGACCTCCCTTTCTACAATCAAGACAAACCAGTTCCTACTGTCGGTGCCAAGATGGACTAAGGCTGGCAGCACCTCCTGTCCCCCACCGCCATTTGAAAGAACCATCTGAGAGAGACCTCTGGTTTTGGGCTTGGAAACCAACCAATCAGACCTCACCTAAGCCAATCAATCAGAGCTCCCCTGCCCTGGCCAATCGGGGCTCAGCTGTATCAGCCAATCAGAACTCAGCTAGGTCAACCAATCAGAACTTAGCAAGTTTCCGGCCTTCATTTGTGTCAATGGATCTGACTGGGAACCTGGGCGGGAACTTTTGCTGTAAAACTCTCAAGCCCCTATTTTGCTCTCTGGAGTGTGCCTTCCTTTTACACAGAAGGCTACATCTCTCCAGATTGCAAATTGTTGACTGGAGTAAAGCCTCTTTCCCCCAGATTCCTTTTCAGAGAACTTTTATTCAGAGTGGTTCAAGCTGAGGCCAAAGTGGAACAGCTGCCTTCCCCAAGTCATAAGCATAAACCGTGTACATTATCTCAAAGATAACCTCTCAGGCGCTCGAAGCCCTTTTTCCTCTAGTACATGTTGCTCAAGAGGATTTGGCAAGGAGCCCTGGGGGCAGTAGAGATGGCAAACAAAATGCCCGCCCCCAGGAGCTTGCAATTCAGAGCAGGGAAGCAATGCCCGTGTGGTTCCTACAACTCTCGGGAAAAGGGAGTACCGTGCAAATGCTCTGGTGTTTGAGTTTGGGGACACTGGACCTGTCAATTGCTAGTCTTAAGTAAGGACCATACACTCTCTGGGCCTGTTTCTTTGTCTATGAAACAGCTTTATCCAAGCTTTCAAGCCTGGATAATTACTTCACAAAGAAGTATATACATATTGCAAAATTTCTGCTTGAAATAAAACTTCCTCCCTTCTCACATATAGTGGCTTTTAAGGTAATGCTTGAAAAGTCCTGTTGCTGAAGTTCTTCACTAGAACTACCCTTCGCTCTCCACAGGGAGCTTATTCTTCACAGCAGAAGGAACCAAAAACGAATGCTGGTGTGGATGTGGAGAGACGGGAACACTCATACGCTGCTGGAGGGACTGCAAACTAGTACAACCTCTTGAAAATCTTACTTTCAAGAGAAAAAGAAATTTTCTTTTGTGAGATTTTGTGAGAACTGGAATCACTTGTGTTGCAAACACTGTCACAGTGGCTGGCAATACACTGAATGAAGAGTTGGCTGTTCTCACTGAATGCCATGCAGGGTTGAAGATCACACCAAATCTAGCAAGGTTGGCAGGGGAAAGAGAAGTGGCTTCTTGGAGAAAGTGGAAATTAAAATCAGCCCTTAAAGAAAGTAGAATTTTACCTAAGCAAAATGTAGCTTGTGAACTGTCATCTATTCATTCATTCAACAAACATTTTTGGAGTGCCTACAAAGTGCCAGGCATGTTAGGAACATTCCCAGCAAGTCTTTTATTTACTCTCCAGCATTATACTAAGGCTTGGGTATGTGGTCCAGGTAACACAGATAAGCAACCATGGATTTCCAATTGGGCACAAGAAAATAAGCCAAGCTTTCAAGCCTGGATAATTGCTATTACTCTTTTCCTTACATGTATCAGAAAGACCATAAAGAAATGTCTGTGGAGTGAATCTCTGGAGCCACTTGTAGTTTCACTTAGTGGGATTTTTCCTTTCTTTTCAGCCACTCTGACTTTTCACAAAGACGTATATACATGTTGCAAAATTTCTGCTTAAAATAAAACGTCCTCCCTTCTCATATATAATGGCTTTTAAGGTAATGCTTGAAAAGTCCTGTTGTTGAAGTTCTTCACTAGAGAACCACCCTTTGCTCTCCACAGGAAGCTTATTCTTCACAGCAGAAGGAACCAAATAACAAATGCTGGTGTGGATGTGGAGAGACAGGAACACTCATACACTGCTGGTAGGACTGCAAACTAGTACAACCTCTGTGGAAAGTAGTACGGAGATAACTCAAAGAACTAAAAGAACTACCAGTCGATCCAGCAGTCCCACTACTGGGTATTTACCAAAGGAAAAAGAAATAAATATATTAAAAGATGCTCAACATCATTAGCCATTAGGGAAATGCAAATTAGAACCACAACGAAAAATACACACCTACTAGAATGGTTAACATTAAAGACAGATGACACTAAATGTTGGGGAGATTGTGAAGCACCTGCAACTCTCATGCACTGCTGGTGGGAGAGTAAAATGATATAACCATTTTCAAAAGCAGTCTGGCAGTTTCTATAGAGTTAAACATTCACCTACCATATGCCTTGGGTATTTATCCAAGAGAAATGAAAATATATGTTTACACAAAGAGTTGTGCAAGAATGTTCACAGCTGCTTTGTTCATAACAGGAAAACACTGGAAATAGCCCAAATCTCCATCAACAGGAGAATGGATAATGAACCATGGCATCTTGATATGGTGGTATTGATGCCTCAGAGATGAAACTCAGGGACATGATGTTGAGCAAAAGATGTTAGACACAAAAGAGTATATACTGTGTGCTCTCATTTATATAAAGTTCAAGAACAGGCAAAACTAATCTAAAGAGATACAAGTCAGAAGAAGAGGGATTGATTGGAAAGGGTTGGAAAGGAACATATCTATGGCAGTGGTTTTCAGCTGGAGTGATTTTGATTCTCAAGGAACATGTAGTAATGTCTGGAGACATTCTGATTGTTGTGCTACTGGCTTCTAGTGGTTAGAGGACAAAGGTGGCATTAACTAGCCTACAATGCACAGGACAGCCCCCAAGAACAAATAATGATGAGTCCCCACACATCAGTAATGGAGAGGCTGAGAAACCCTGTTCTAGGGTGATGGAAATGTTCTATGTCTTGATTGGTTATATGGTTGTCAAACACATTTGACAAAACCCGTCAAATTGTGCATATTGCTGTATGTGATTATACTTAAATTTTAAAAGACACTGAACAAAATGAAAAGAATCAGTCCAGGAGAAAGATGCTCCCTTGGACACATTTGGCTTCATTATTAACCAACTGAGGAAAGACTGTCAGTTTTGCTCTACCTATGCTATACCTATACCAATATTTCATGTACTTTAGTTAACCTTTAGTAAATGCATACAATTTAAAATATGAGTTGACGTATCCTCCACTTAACCATTTCAATGAACCTACAAAATCCTGAGTGTACTACAGTCACCTCTGGGTTTAAGAAGAAATCTTAATCAGGACTCATCAACATCCTGGTGATGGGAAACCTCACACCCAATGGGTAACCAGTGTATGGAGCTCGTTCCTCCAAACAGTTGGGAAGGTACTAAAAGATGGAGATTTTAGTAGGTTTTTAAAAATATTTTAGGAACAGATCTGTAGAACAGCACAGGACGCTAGAAAAATGTCTTGCCTTTTGAGAGAACATCAGGGCATGAGCAAATGCTACCACAGACCATTGCTCAGTGCAGTAGTCAGGGAAGTGCTAATAAAGAATAACAATTACACCAGACTGTGAAGAGCTGGAGCATTTACAAAGTGTCGTCCTATGTAATATGTTAGTTGATTGTCATAACAACTCCGTAAAGTAAGACAGGTATTACTGTTCCTACAAATAATCTGAATCTCAGAGTTTGCATGTCTTGCTAAACTCACAAATGAAAAATCCAGAACACAAATCCATAATCAGTGTTTTAGAGTACTGTGCTCTGTGCTTCATCTGTCTCCACCCTTCCACATAGAACAAGGAGTACAGGGGATCAATGCAGCAAGAGACAAGAACAAAATATATAAGAAATGTGGGGTTATGTAAAGAAACCAAATATAAGAATTATAGGCATCCCAGAGAGAGAAGAAGCAAATACACAAGGGTTGGAAAATCTATTTCTTGGAATACCAGAGGGAAAATATGCCTGGCCTGGCCAGAAATCTAGATATCCAGATTCAAGAAGCACACAGAACTCCTGGCAGACTCAATGTGAAAAGGCAATCACCATGTCACATAGTTACTAGGCTGCCCAAAGTAAACATTAAAGAGGCAATTCTTCGGAGCAGTAAGACGAAAATAGCACATAACCTACAAAGGAAAACATATCAGACTAACTGCGGACTTCTCAACTGAAACCTTACAAGCTGGAAGGAACTGGGGACCCATCCTCAATCTTCTAAAACACAATAATTGCCAACCCAGAATTCTTTACCCGGCAAAACTAAGCTTCATCTGTGAGGGAGAAATAAAGACTTTCCCAGACAAGCAATCACTGATGGAATTTTTGAAGACCAGACCTGCCCTGCAGGAATTCCTCAGACCCTCATTATACACTGAACAATGCACCAAAGTAAAATCACTCGGGTTAAAGTCCAGAACTTCGATTCCACAATGGCTTGAGAAGTAAAAAAAAACAATAAGAATTATCCAACAATATGAACAGAAATATACACCAAATATCAATTTTCTCAATAAATGTGAATGGCTTGAATTGTCCTCTGAAGAGACATAGATTGGCTGAATGGATAAAAAATCAGAAGCCAAGTATCTGCTGTCTCCAGGAAACGTATCTAACCCACAAAGACACTTTCAGACTCAAGGTCAAGGGTTAGAAAACAAACTTCCAGGCAAATGGAAGCCAAAAGAAAGCGGGGTAGCTATTCTTATTTCACATAACATAAACTTTAAAATAGTGGAAGTAAAGAAAGACAAAGATGGTCACTATATAATGGTGAAAGGAAAAATCCAACAAGAAGACTTAACAATTCTTAATATTTATGCACCCAACACAGGAGTGCCCAAATACATAAAGCAAACCCTGTTTGACCTAAATAGCATGAAAAACAATAATTTTGTCATAATATATGGGGATTTCAACACCCCAATGACTCAACTAGACAGATCCTCCAAGAAGAAAATAAGCAAAGAAACAATAGACTTAAACAAAGCTCTAGAACAACTGTCGAACAGAACCTTCCACCCAAATAAGGCTGAATATACAGTTTTCTCATCAGCTCATGGAACTTTCTCCAAAATCAATCACATCCTAGGCCACAAATCATACCTCCACAAATTTAAAAAAATAGAAATTATACTATGTATCTTCTCAGACCACAGTGGTATAAAATTAGAGATCAATTCCAACAGAAACACTCACCACTTCACAAAGTCGTGGAAATTAAAAAATCTATTATTTAATGCTGAATGACTATTGGCTCAAGGAGGAGATCCAAATGGAAATAAAAAGATTCTTTGAACTAAATGATAACAGGGACACAAGTTATCAAAATCTGTGGGATACAGCAAAAGCATTCCCCAGAGTAAAATTAATAGCATTAAATGCTTACCTCCAAAAGACAGAAAGCTCAAAAATCAACAAACTAATAAACTGTCTCAAGGAAGAGCAAATTAATTAATTCCAAACCTAGTAGAAGAAAAGACATAACCAAGATCACAGAAGAACTAAATGACATTAAGAACTAAAGAACCGTACAGAAGATCAATAAAGTCAAAAGTTAGTTTTTCGAAAAGATAAATAAAATTGACAGCTCTCTTGCTAGATTGACAAGAACTAGAAAGGAAAGAACTCTATAACAAACTCAATTAGGAATGAAAAAGTAGAGGTCACTATAGACATCATGGAAATATAAAACAATATCTTTCATTACTATAAAAATCTATATGCCCAAAAACTATAAAATGTGGAGGAAATGGACAAATTCTTGGAAACACACAACCTCCATAATCTCAATCAGGAGGAAATAGAATTCCTGAACAGACCAATATCAAGCATAGAAATTAGAGCAGCAATTAAAAATCTTCCAATAAAAAAAATTCATAGAAAAGATGGGTTCACACCTGAATGTTATCAAATCTACAAAGAAGAACTTATAATGCCAAAATTATTCCACAACAATCAAAAAGATGGTCTCCTCCCAAACTCATTCTAAGAAGCCAATATCACTTTGATACCAAAGCCAGGAAAGGACACAACAAAAAAAGAAAACTACAAACCAATATCCCTCATGAATATAGATGCAAAAATCTTCAACAAAATCTTAGCAAACTGAATGCAACAGCACATCAAAAAAATAATTCATCATGACCAGGTGGGCTTTATCTCAGAGATGCAAGGTTGGTTCCATCTACAAATCTATAAATGCAGTTTACCACATAAATAAGAACAAAGACCATATGAATCTCTCAATAGATGCAGAAAAAGAATTTGACAAAATCCAGCATACTTCTATGATAAAAACTGTTAACAAAATATGCATATATGGGACATACCTTAAAATTATTAAGGCCATATACAATAAACCCACAGCCAATATCATACTGAATGGGGAAAAATTGAAAGCATTCCTGCTAGGAACTGGAACCAGACAAGGTTGGCCACTATCTCCACTTCTATTCAGCATAGAGCTGGAAGTCCTTGCAAGAGCAATCAGACAAGAGAGGGGAATAAAGGGTGTCTGAATGGGGGCAGAAGAGATCAAACTGTCACTCTTTGCTAATGATACGATATCTAGAAAATCCCAAGTGTTCAACCAGGAGACACTAGAAATTGATAAATGAATTCAATAAAGTCTCAGGATACAAAATTAATGCATACAAATCAATGGCATTCATATACACCAATAACAGTAAAACTGAAAATCAAAGATACAACACCTTTTGCGATAGCATCAAAGAAAATTAAATATCTAGGAATATATTTAACAAAGGAGATGACAGACATATACAGGGGAGAACTATGAAACACTGAGAAAAGAAATTATGGAAGATGTAAACAGACGGAAAACTCTATCATGCTCACAGATTGGCAGAATCAATATTGTTAAAACATCTGTACTACCTAAAGTGATCTACAGAATTAATGTAATTCCTATCAAAATACCATCATCATTCTTTACAGACCTAGAAAAAATAATTCGGCTCTTTATATGAAACCAGAAAAGACCTCATATAGCCAAAGCAATCTTAAGCCAAAAGAACAAATTTGGAGGCATCAGTCTAACAGACTTCAAGCTTTACTACAAGGCTATAGTAACTAAAACAGCATGGTAGTGGAACAAGAACAGAGATATAGACCTTTGTAACAGGACTGAGAACCCAGATACAAAACCATCCTCATATTGTCATTTAATCTTCAACAAAGCAGACAAAAATATGCAATGAAGAAAAGAATCTCTATTCAATGAATGGTGCTGGGAAAACTGGATAACTACATGCAGAAGATTGAAACTAGATCCCCACCTCTCACCTCTCACAAAAATCAACTCACGATGGATAACAGACTTAAAATTAAGGCATGAAACCATAATAATTCTAGAAGAAAATGTTGGGAAAACTTTTGTGGACATTGGCCTAGGCAAAGAATTTATGAAGAAGACCTCCAAAGCAATCACAGCAGCAACCCAAATAAATAAATGGGACCTGATCAAATTAAAAAGCTTTTGCATAGCCAAGGAAACTATCATTGGAGAGAATAGATAGCCTACAGAATTGGAGAAAATATTTTCTCTCTACACATCTGATAAAGGGCTGATAACAAGAATCTATCTAGAACTTAAAAAAATCAACAGGAAAAAATCAAACAACCCCATTAATAAATGGGCAAAGGACATCAACAGAAACTTTTCAAAAGAAGACAGAATAATGTCAAGCATACATATAAAAAAGTGCTCAACATCTCTAATCATAGGGAAATGAAAATCAAACCCACAATGAGATATCATTTAACTCCAGTGAGAATGGTCTTTATCCAAAAGTCCCAAAACAACAAATGCTGGTGTGGATGTGGAAAGACTGGAATACTCTTACACTGCTGGTGGGACTGCAAATTAGTACAACCCCTGTGGAAAGTAATTTGGTGATACTTCAAAGAGGTAAAAATAGAAATACCATTTGATCCAACAATCCCACTCCTAGGCATCTACCCAAAGGAAAAAAAGACATTCTATAATAAAGACATCTGTACTCTAATGTTTATGGCAGCACAATTCGCAATTGCAAAGATGTGGAAACAACCCAAGTGCCTATTGATACATGAGTGGATTAATAAAATGTGGTGTATGTATACCATGGAATACTACTCAACTACAAAAAACAATGGTGATCTAGCACCTCTTATATTATCCTGAATAGAGCTTTAGTCCATTCTTCAAAGCGAGGTATCACAAGAATGGAAAAATAAGCACCACATGTACTTACCATCAAATTGGTACTAACTGATCAACGCTAAGGGGCTTACATGGTAGTAATATTCACTGGGTGCCAGTCAGGAGGACAGGGGTTTAAACTCACAACTAATGTAGGTGGACTGCACTGTATGGGGGAAGGGCACGCTTGTAGCTCTGGCTTGGGTGAGGCAAATGCATTACATGTAACCCAAATGTCTGTATCCCTATAATATCCTGAAATTAGAAAAAATATGTAGTCCAGATGATACATGTGTTGACTGTCGTTGGTCCTCCTCTGTTTCATCTCTGTGGCTTGGTGCAGCACACGTGGATGAGTGGATAGAATAATGGGGCCACTTGACAGTTTTAGAATTTTGCTGATGATATCCAGTGCTTCAAGGTTCTTTGAGGGGATTCTGTTGCATTTTTTCCTGGCATCATCGCATTGCTTCTTTGGAAGGTGTTTGGGTGAGGGTGGTCTAAACAGCCTCATGGGGATATCTGGGAGCATGTGGAGGGGTGGGGGCAGAATATTCCTGCTATATAGGTTGTTTGGTGGCATTAACTTGAAAAATTGGGTGTAGTTGGTATAGACTGGGAAGATTCTTCACATTCTTGTCTAAGCAGTTTATAACTGAGGATGAAGGCTAAAGTTCATTGAGCCCTGTCGGTCGCATCTGTACTCGGTGGTTTTGAGACTCACTGTGAGGCTGCACCATCTTGACGGAGTCATGCCATTGAAGATGTGGTCAAGCCTTCGGAGGCCTGACCTTGGTTCTTGTGGACTGTTGGTCATATGGTTGGAATCAGGCCATTTTTGGAGACTGGTAGCAGAAGTGGAACAGTTGCATCATGGTGATTCCAGTGGAAAGTGGGCTAACCATCACCACGCCTGGTTTCAGAATGATTCTTACTCAGAGTACTACTTGGAGGTGCTTGTGTTGAAGCAACAACTTGTCAGGGGCTATGCCTCCCTGTCCCCTAGACCAAGGATTAGCTTTGTTTTTCCCTCATTGAGCGTTCGTTTGGAGCAAGCGGAGCCTTTGGTTCAGACCTTTGCTTGGTTTTTGTCAGCCATGATCATTCTTGTGTTGGAATTCTGTGTAGACATTTACATATACAGGAAGGGAGTCCAGCATGTTGAGGGATGAGGCTGGAAGTTGATGTGCTTGTCTCAGAGATTGGCATGGGTCTGGGCATCCTGTAGCTCTCTAGTGCTTTCAGTTGATGAAGGCATGAAATATGCGGGTCAGAGAGAAGAGAAAGCAGTGGTAGGCCTGGGGAGTGGTCTGTTCAGAGGGGGCTGACTGCATCTGATTGGAGACTCAAGCATCACTGTTTTTGGAGACAGGGTCTTGTTTTGTTGCCTCAGCTGGAGTACATGGCATCATCATGGCTCACTGCAACCTCAAGCTCCTGGGCTTGGGTGGTCATCTCGCCTCAGCCTCCATAGTGGCTGGGACTTCAGGCCTGCACCACTATGTTCAGCTAATTTTTGGTGGCGATGGGGTTTTTCTCTTTCTCAGACTGTTCTTCAACTCCTGATCTCAGGCAATCCTCCTGCCTTGGCCTCCCAGGTGCCATATTTACACACATGGGCCACTGTTCCCAGCTATGAGCATTATTTTTTACAGATGAAAAGTTGTCACACTGAGTGCCTTATCGGAAAGTAAAAATATGATCACTAGTTCAGCCCTCAGGCCCAATTATTTTCCACGGTCTTTCAATTCATTTTTAAGACAGAAATAAAAGGAAAGTCCAGACACTGTTAAAGCCATGAGCCCTGTCACACAAGCTTGGGCACTAAGCCTCTGTTCAGCTAAAGATAAAGACAACATCTTCAAAGGCAAAGTATTTTAATCATTCACAGTGGGGGAACCAAGGAGGCCCAGGTCAGGATCTGGAAGCATCAGCTTCAATGGGGAGGGTGTCTGCAGGGGGAACACGGAAGGGAAATGACTCCAAGGAAATTAAAGAAGCCTTGAAAACTATTTTTAAAGAGTGAAATGAATAGTTTGGGGAGGGAAGAATTAGAGTAGCACAGCCATGATGTGCAGTGCCTGGGAGGTGTGTACCCACAGACACAGGATGGGGGCCAGGGAACGGCCCCTGGTTTTAACACCCCTAGGAAGTCTGACTCTGTGGCTCACAGAGTTGCATGTCCTGAAGTTCGGAGAGAGCTTGATAGAGCCATTCAACAACTTAGAGGCTTTGTGAAAACACGAAAGGTCATGAAGCAATAGTTTTCCAGTCCTGTGGATTGAAATTTGTGACATTAGAGGGTTCTGATTAAGTCTTCTAACAACATCTTCTGAGTCACTTTTGAACTGGAAGACATGATGGAGACTAGAACTATAATAAAAGACAATCTACCAGAGAATAAACTACTACTAAGAAATAACTACACAATCACTGTCTGCAAACTATCTAGCCCAGTTGCAAAGCTCAATTAGAGCTTTGCAACTGGGCAAAGCTCTCCATTTCTCTTGGATGCTCAGGTGTATGTCTTTCTATGATGGAGCCTGTGCTACTGCGTGGCCATCTGGACACTTTGGCGGACTGCTGAGCACTTGCTCTCTCTGCCTTGTTCTCTGCATCTTCCAGAGCTGTGGCTCCTGCTTCGGGTCCTCATCCCGCTCCCCCACCCCTCAGCCTTTGCTCAAGTTATTAATGTGCCCAAAATCATCTCTATTTCCCAAGTCACTGTTCTGTAATGAAACCATGGCTTGCTTGCTGTCTGCCTCTTCTGGGAGGCCTCCCTGGTTTAACTCAATCCTTTTAATCATCATGTACAGCCAGCCAGCTGGAGGATGGTGCCCAAAACAGGAATTTGGAATTCTAGTATCTTGCTAAAACTTGTCACTTGGGTTTACTTTGCCTTCAGTGTTATTATCTGAATTTTTATTTAAAAGGTGAGAAATAAATAACATGCTCCCATTTCCCTTGTGAAAGGGCAGATTTTCTTGCAGACAGGTAAAGTTTTATACCTTGTTTTTTTGGGTTTTTTTGCCATTCTGAGTCACTGATTATCTATCATCTGTGGTTCTCTCACTGCAAACATATCTATTTTGTCTTGTCATTCTCATCTCCAGGTACTATGTTATTCTGTAGAGAAGGGCACTTTTGTCTTGGACTATTTGGAAAGTATAGGACAATGAGAAAATAAAGAACTCATCTACATAAACAGGAGTACTCAGTCTTTAAATTAAACTCTGCTAAACATCCATAGTGATAGCCAGAAAATCAGAGAGGGGAGTCAGGAAAGCAACATTTACACTCTCTTCTGGTAGAAGAGAACATGAGAAACTGCTAAGGTAGGGTAACTATAATAATGGTTTATAATAATCAGTAAGTAATAATTCACAGACTACTGAAATCAGAGTTGTCGAGATCACTGCTTGGCCTAACCTTAGCAGGAGAAGGACTGCTGCTTGAACCAGAATCATTAGCATGCAGCTAAGAAAGGATGGGAAAGACAACAAACCACAACACAAGCCCAAATGGTTTATTAGGAAACTAAACTTCTCATTACACACAGACCTCTCACAGACAGTTCATTTGGAGAGATGTGGAATCACAGTGTTTGGAGATGACAAGCATGAAGTCAGGCAAGAGTATTTTTCTCACTGATGGAAAAAGTCACAGACTGTTATGTATCTCTGATCTTCTTTCCAGGATTTTTCAAATAACTTAAAATACTCTGTTTACTTATTAAGGGTTATTGTCTGGAAGTTAAAATAGTAGCTTGTAATGGTCATGGGAGTTGAATGTGGTGTTTGCAGGTAAATTTAAAAAATGATATATCCAATATGTTGTACATATCTAAAAAATAAGAACTAGGAAGCTAGTTTACATAAACTGATAATTTGCATGGAAAGTGTTTCAGCTCTTCCTCTCCGATTGCTCTTACCTCAAGAAATTTTCCCTTTAGTGGCATATGGGTTGTAGTTATTTCATTGTGTTGCTGTTTTTTGAGAGAATCTTCAGTTTCTTCTCTATATCCCATTATCAATAAAATCTCTAAAAAAGATGGGTAAAAAATAAGTAAATAAATAAATGAGTAGCCAAAGAGTCCCATTCATTCCTCATATCCCTTGACAACATAGGAAACAGGATATCATCCTTCATCCTTTATTGTTACAGATTTAATAGGGGGAGGGGAGAATGGTCTCATTTTTGCTTTTTTCTAAAATGTAAGATTTTTCCCCACATGTTCACTGGTTATTTGCTTTTCTTCTGTGTTTTGAAGTAGTTCAAGTCTTTTGGGAGTCTCTAGTACACACAATGTCTTATCATTCTTACCACGTATTCCTCTTTGGCAGAGCAAGGGCATGAAAGCTGCATGTCTTTCCCACATTTTTTTCAAGTTAAACAGGAATTCCCAAAAGGGCTGAAATTGGAAACTCTTCTTTTCTTATTGGCATTTGATCTGCTCTTTTGATTCTGATTCTGCATATTTTTTATTCTTTATATTCAAAATTTTACAAGCATGGGCCTAGATGATCTTTTTTTATCATGAATTTTATCTAGTATTCAGAAAAGATTCCAATGTACTTCTTCAACTCCAAAAGTTGATGTCCACTTATTATTATTTTTGTTCTGCTTCCTCTTTCTAGAATTTTTTGTGTACATTTCATCTTCTAAGCAAGTGCTCACAAGTCTTACCCATTCTCTCATCATTTTAGATTGACTACTGGGAGAATTTCTCAGGCTAGTATCTTTACTTATTCCATTTCTAGCAGAGTCTCCAATCTCCTGTTCATTACCTCACTGGCATTCTTAATTTAGTAGTAAATGTTTTCCTCTCCTTGCAGGATTTCCTGATCTTACCTGTTCCTTCTTTGTGACAATCAATTACCATTGAGGTAATTCTGTCTTGAATCTTACTGTATATCCAGTCCACGTTTGCCAATGTTCTTTTTCTGCATCTTTTATTAACAATATGCTGTGGTCTGAATGTTTGTAGACCCCCAAAATTCATATATTAAAGCCTAATCCTCAATGTGATGATATTAGGAGATGGGGCCTTTAGGAGGTGATTAGGTCATGAGAGTAGAGCCTTCATGAATGGGATTAGAGCCCATATAAGGGGCTGAAGAGACCAGAGTTCCCCCCTACCCAACTTCCATTGTATGAGGATAGATGGGCAAGTCATCTTCCTATCTGGAAGAGGCCCTCAGCAAAACTTGACCATGCCAGCATACTGATTCTGGACCTCCAGCCTCCAGAACTGTGAGAAATAAATTAACATTCTTTATAAGCTACCCAGTCTATAGTATTTTGTTATAGCAGGCTGAACTAAGAAACAGCAATATGGGGTTTCATTTATTGTACTCCTCAGTGTGACCGTCTTCTTTGCAAATGCATTTTTTTATATGTTCAGTAATGTTTTTCTCACTTTATAGAGGAAGGTCTTTGCTTGTTCAGCATTGGCATTTGAGATGACTTCTACCAAAGAACATGAGGGTCTCTGGTCATATCATTCTGGCCCAAACTAAGTGAGGAGGGAACATTTTTAATAAAGTGTGGTATTAGTTTTCTCTTTGAAAGCCAGCATTTGGGAACAGCAAGGGGGCTCCAGAGCCAAAAGCTGTTGGAGAAAGGAGCTTCATCAATGTGATCCAGGAATTCTTATCTGTATTTTGGGCATCAACCAGGACTTACTCAGGCCACAACATCTGCTCACTGTCTATAAAGGTTGTTCTCAATAGGAGTCAGGCATACACTGTGTGGCTGCCTACACTCAGTGCAGATAGGAACATATACCTTCCTTGTGGCTCCCAGGCCATGTGGTCCACAATGCCTGGTGAACTTCCAGGAGGTGTGGGTGGGATTGAGGAGTATCTTTCAAAGGCTCTGTGGCCTGTCCTTTCTGTCAGATCTAATCCATCCAAGGAAGAGGGTGCAGGTCTTCAATTCCTTTTCTGCATCCTTCAGAGCCAGCTGTGTTTCAGAATTCCAAATTTAGAAGGGTAGAAGCAGAAAAAGGAAAGTTAAAATAACAGGGAAATGAGGGAGGCAAGATAGCAGATGAGAAAAATGGCCAGAGTGTCCCTTCAGGGAAGATAGATTTTAGATGAAAGTGAAAAAAACAATTAGGAAGACAAACATAGATCAGATGAGGGTCAGCAGGAAGGGTGCTTCAAACTGCAGGAGATTCCATGGGAAGAAGTTGCAGAGCAGAACTGGAAGGAGAAAGGTGTTGCCAGGGTCTAAACCCCAAGAGGCTTGGAGACCAGTGAGAAGGGTAGGTAGAGCAGTTAAATTTCCCCTCCCTTGCATCTCAGACTACTGGTGGGCTCCCAAGCTACTGAAGAGACCTCCCAACACCAGCCAAGAGATGGGCACTGCCAGTGAGTGGTGAGCCTCTTGATGATAGGACACCAGGCTTCCAGCTCCCTCAGGGCACCTCCCACCCCATAGATCTGAGCCAGTCATTAGACACTATTGTCTCATTATCCCCTTCTCCTTCCCTACCCACGGCTGCCAAGAGAGACAATTTAGCCACCACCTGGAGGCATCCACAGAAAATGGGACCTTTCCTTTGGAGGCCCTGCAGAGGACTGAGGGGTACTCAGACTGTGAGCACCCTAGCCACTGGCCCTCCCAGGTACTGCTTGCCTGGTGACTCCAGAAGAGCAAGACAAACCCCGAGGTGCAGGCACATTGATCCAGCGTGGGCACCTCATGGGTGACTTGAGACCGGCACTCTTCTCCCTGGGAGGGTCAGGAATTGATCTCTGGGCCTTGGGGACAGGTCTGAAGGCCAGACTCCATACACCCAGATCTCAGTCGTCTTGCCTGGGGTCACAGAGGGATATTTGTGAACTACTCTATTGAGGTGTGTGTGCATTCAGTGGCAGATCAGAGGGGCTCCTAGCTGCAGCATTCTCGATGGGCAACCGTCCTCCCATGGGAGGGCTGTGCTCCCAGCTCAGGCTATGATTCTTGGCAGGGAACCTCCCAGCTCACATCAAGGTCAGGGGAGATGGCTACCTTGAGGTCCTGCCTACTGGCAGAGGCCTGGGAGAAACTATGGACTAGTGGAGGGTGGAAAGGAGTGAGGCCTGCTCCAGACTGCAGGTTTCGGACAGCTCCACCTCCACACACAGACTTTCTGGCTGAGTGGGGCCCTTTCAGCCCCTTTCTGGTAGCTTTGCCCAGAAGCAGAGAACAGACCTTTGACCCCTGCTAGTAGCATTTGTGGAGCTTGATCACCCAACCCAGCCCTGCCTAGCCTCATTCACCTACCTGCCCTTCTGAGGTGCAGAATAAGGACACATCTGGAAGTCCCAAGGCCCCATCTTCCACCTGAGGAATTAGACTACCTCTCCAGAGGAACAAGAGCAGGTTACAGAACCCAAAAACAACACTGTATCTTGCTCCTCCCAGCAAACACCACCTACTGACAGGGAGATCAATGTGCACACACTTTTACTGCATTTACTGACTCATCAAACAGGCTGTGATCAAATCTCACCCATAAACACCACCTACTGTCTCAGAGACTAAACTGGGTGTGTTGTTACCTTTATCTAAAGGTAAGAAGCAACAGCTGATCCAGATGGGAAGGAATCAGCAAAAGAACTCTTGAAGTATGAAGAATCAAATGAAAAGCACTCCCTCAAAGGGGAACACCAGCTCTCTAGCAATGGATATCAACCAAATTCAGAACATTAAAATAACAGAAGAATTTCAAACATGGATTATAAGAAAACTCAATGA
>CAUYSK010028922.1:0-26620 GCA_963575035.1 Avahi laniger | reverse complement strand
GTAGGCAAGCCACTGCCTGGACAAAATATTCCGACAAAGGACTTGTACCCAAAATATATAAAAAACTCTTACAACTTAATATTAAGATAAGCAACCTATTTTCTTTGGTGGGCAAAAAATTGAACAGATACACCAAAAAAGAATATAAAAGAGTATCTGTGAAGGGCCAAAAACATGTAAAAAGATGTTCCACATCATCAGTCACCAGGGAAATGTAAATGAAAACAACAATGAGACACCACTCCACATCCATCAGAAGGGCTTGAATTAAAAAGCCTGACCATACCAAGTGTTAGCAAGGATGCAGAGCAACTGGAACTCTCATACACTACTGGAAGAAATATCAAATGATACAAAATTTTTGAAAACCAGTTCAACGGATTCTTTAAAAGCTAAACATGAAGCTACCATATGACCCTGCCATTCTACAACACATAAATAAAAGCACATGTCCACACAAAGACTTGCACATGAATGTTCATAGCAGGTTTATGTATAACAACCCAAAACTAGAAACAACCTAAATGTGCATCAACAGGTAAACAGATAAATTGTGATATACCTACAATAACACTACAATACCGGCATTAAATGGAACAAACTATTGAAATAAACAACAATATGGATGAATCTCAAAATCATTAATCAGTATAAAAGAAGATAAACCCCTCCCTCAAAATAAAATACAGACTGTTGGATTCCATTTCTATAAAATTCTAGGAAGTGCGAACTAATATGTAGTAGCAAAAAGTGGATCAGTTGTTGCCTGGAAATGAGGGTGGAGGGAGACGTGGCTCAAAAAGGGGCATGGGGTGTCTTTTGAGAGAGGTGGAAATGTGGGCTATAACTATGGGTTGTGGTGGTTTCAGAGCATACACATTTCTCAAAGCTCATCAAATTGTACACTTCAAATATATGCAGTTGTACATCTGCAAAGTTGCTTAAAAAAAAAAAAAAAGAACACCTTTTCTGCTGGGCTCCTGGTCTTAGGAACTAGACAGCAAACATAGCCTCAGCACCCAGCGTTCTGGTTTGCTCTTCCTCTAACGGCAATGTTTGGGCTTATCATGGCAGTTCTGACTCTTCACTCTGGGCAGCCCCTTTTGTTTCCTGCTCTTTCCTTTACAACTTCTTCTTTCATTTGCACAGCCCTTTGATTTTCTCTTCAAAGCTTTTACTGCAGTGCAGCCACATGCATGCATTTAACTTACAAGAATTCAAGTACACACATACAGAGCAATAAAGAAAAGCAATTACAGTATTTACAAGAAAGAGAGAAATAATGTACACACTGCAGGAGGTTCCACCTGCCATTTCATCCCAAGAGTCCAGGACAGGTGATGTATCTGTGCTTTTCTTCCAGCTGGTCCCATGGCTCATATGGCTCTCATTTTAAGAGAATCTCCTTATTTGAAGTGAAATTCTACTGTTTAAAACAGACCTTTTTTTGTACAACACAGACTTTAAATGCAAACCGAGTGCTTCATCTTATACTCAACTGAAGAAACAATGATCTGTCCCAGCAATGGAAAAATGCTGGTGTGTTGGACTTATTAAGAGACAGAATAGTTGTCTCCTACACAGAATCTTACCATTCATAAGGATCGTTTTACTCTAGCTGGTGTTTATCATACATGCTGACTTTTGAACCCCTATGTAAGACAAAGTTTACTGTATCTTTCAGGGTATTCAGAACAACCCCATGAGGTGACCAGGGTAAGTATTATTATCCACACTTGACAGAGGAGGAAACAGAGCCTCCGTGAGATTGTGACTTGCTGTTACACAGCTGATAAGGGACAGCCACATGGCAAGAATCCAGCTCTTCCTTAAACTGTATCACCACATCCATGTGTTGCCATTTTGCTGTGGGGAAGCTGCGGCCTTCTGATTTCAAGATTGTTCTTTTTTAAGCACCAAAGGAGGCAAGAAAAGCTTCATCTTTCTCTGCTGCACCCCTTTTAATAAAAGGATTAGTTCTTTAAAATTTGGGTCAGTCAAAAGGCCACACTTAAGGACCCAGAAGGCCACATGTGGCCTTAGGGCCTCACATTCCCCACACCTGGAAGGCCCAGATTTGCCCTGAGTCTCAAGGAGAATTCTCACGCAAAGATAACTTATTTTCACAATGGAAGGGGAAAATCTGGCTAATAACTCCTGGCTCTTTCTTAATATTGTCTTCTCTCTTTACTAAGAAGGAAAATATGTTAAGCCAAATATGGCAGCCTTGTGAATCTTGCCTCCCAATCACAATTTAAATTTACTTTAATTGACAACCAAGCTGTCCATTATCCAAGTCTTGGGAAGAAGGGATACAGGTGTGGCCAAATTCTGATAATATGATTCCACAAACTCAGAGGAAACAATATCCCAGAGGGAGTCTCCAATCTGCCCAGAGGGAGGGGAAAGAATCTAGCACATGTCTAAAAAGCTAAAGCGCTGGGGGATTTCAACTAAAACATGGAAAAAAGCTTTCTTTTAGGAATCTTAGAGCGCTTCTGCATGGGGAGGTGAAGAAGTTGGATAAAATGACCGAAAAGGATAACTGTCACTGTAAAAACCAAAAAACCGTCTGTGCCCAATCCATCAACCAACACATCTGTTGCCACTAGGAGTCACTTTTCAAAGAGTGGCAAAGATGACAGGGACTCTAGCCACTGCCCAAATCTCCATTGACAGGACCTCAGCACCCAACCAATTAAGACTTAACAAGTGTCACTGTCCCAGGTGTGACAACTAGGATAGAAACCATTCCCTGTCTGACCCAGAGTGGATGCTAAGAGACTGGGTACCCCAGTTAGGATGCACGCTCTTGAGGGGAGAGAGAATATATCCTCAGAGCTATATTTTCTATAGGGACAAGTTTCTCATCCATAATGAATTTCCATCCTATAAGAAAATATGAGAGTTTAGCATGGCAAATTCATACATATAACTTCACAATTCTGGTAGCAATCTCAATTTCCTTGGCTGAGGTTGTAGATCTAACCTATGTCTCTAAGTTTGGGGCTACCATGTTTATGCTCACTAGTTCCCTCACTAAGCCCAGCTGCAGTGTAGAGAAAGGCTACAAGAATTAGGGGAAATCAGAGCTCCTGAGCTCTCCTAGGTCAGTCAGAAAGGTATTGAGTGACTATCAAGAGAAATGCACAGTGCAGAATGCTAATTTCTTTTGTTTGGTTGTACCTGCACTTCAAAACAAGAAGGGAAGCCCAGACACATTCTGAGCCCGGCACTTTGGGCTATTGTTTACAAAGTGTCATCCAATAGGCACCAGCTGGAGGCTTGGTCTGTGAATTTCGTTTGGTTGCACTGTTGTCTTTTTAAACCAAGAAATCGTTCTGCCTCTACTTCCAATTTCCTCCCTTCTGGTCCAGTAGCAACCCAGGACCATAACAAACAGGCTTTTAATGCTCTACAGATGAAGGAATGTCAGGAAAATAAACAAATTTGCTCTCTCCTGTTGCATTCCTTTCCTTAAGGGAAGAAAGTAAGAGAGGAAGACTTAGAACTAAACACAGAAATTTTCCAACAACACTTATCTTGCCAGCTCCTGCCGAGGATCACTGGCTTTGAAAATGCTCTTCTCTTCGGGCCTGAGTTCAGGATGGCTTTTATGCAATGCCTGCTCTCTGCAGAGCTGCCATAGCATTTTTTCAGCTGTTTTCCAATTGCCTGAAAGGAGCATAGAGTAAAATGCCGTGGCTAGGTGGGAGGAACAGAGGAAAACAGAGCAGAATTGTTTCTTCCTCAAATGTATTAAAAAAAAAAAAAAAGCCTTTCTCTAGGGCATAGACTGCTTGATTTCTCATAGAGTCTTGGTTGCAGAACCTTTGGGGATGGTTCTCTGAATAGGAGTGAATTGCACCAGGTTTGAACCACTAAAAGCCACACCCTTAGAAAGGGTAGACCCAAGAAGGGCCAGCACCAAGAACTTCAACCACTGGTAGAAGTAGTTCGATGGCAGTGTAATTTTGCCAAATGCATTGTTTTCTCCAAAGTCTAAAGCACTGAGTGTATACATGGAGAAAGTGAGACATAAACAAAGCTCAGAGATTGTCCAAGGTGTTCCTTATTGTGTCAATCCTGGAGCCAACACAGGACCCCATGTCTTCTAGGCTACCAGAACAAACTTTTTTTTTTTAATTTATTTTTTAATTTCAGAATATTATGGGGGTACAAACACTTTAGTTATACATATTGCCTTTGTACTGCCCAAGTCAGAGCTACACGCCTGCCCATCCCCCAGACAGTGAGCACCACACCCATCAGGTGTGAATTTACCCATCCCACCTGCCTGACATCCGATGAATGTCACTTCCATATGTGCACATAAGTGTTGACCAATTAGCCTTCCCAATAGGTTTCTGGGACAGGACACTCAAGAGGTTGTCTGGGAGAGTATCTTGTCCCAGAAACCTATTGGGAGGGGGGTATTCTATATAAGACATTTTGGTATTCCAGAGGCAAAATATTCATGATCCACTCTCGTGATCCATTTTCGGTGATTTGTCATTTGCTAAAGCATGAATTTTAATCCTGCTCCCTGCTCAGGAGGTGTATCAGAATGAGGCTCCAGGTAGAGAGTGAGTCCGGCCCAGCAATAGCAGCCGCCCCAACACAGCTTTACGGATCTCCATTCGTCCTCACCCGGCAAATCAATTGGGGAATGCGGCGATCAGGGACTCATGCGTGTTGGGAAGCTGCTGGGCCGCATACTTTCACTATGTTTCATGATGCCCTAGTTAGGAGTTGACTTCGTCCTCATGTCTCGCTCTAGATTAGACTGATTTGCCACTTCAGAGGATGAGCGCCAGGCAGGAGTCTCTCGGCAGCACCTCCTGCCAGCCGACCAGCAGCAGGCAGAATCCCTCCCCAGGTGTCTACCTGTCACCACTGGGCAGGGGTGAGAAGTAGGTAGCTGCCTTTTCTTTTTCCGTGACAGCATGGTTCTTTGTCTCACTTTCATCTCTTCGCCATCTCACAGTGCTCTT
Source organism: Avahi laniger (assembly GCA_963575035.1). NCBI lineage: Eukaryota > Metazoa > Chordata > Mammalia > Primates > Indriidae > Avahi > Avahi laniger. The sequence goes on along the minus strand of CAUYSK010028922.1, from coordinate 21,626 downwards.
TTAAAATGAGATATATTCAGCAGCATTATCAAATAAAGGTTGGCAACAAAACTCAAGAATTGTGTGCTTCTTCAATTTAATTTAGATCTCTAATGTCTCGAGATTAAAAATATATTTTAAATTTTTTGTAATACAAATTGCATTCGGATTGTGAAGACACCCTTTATAAGTTTATGCCATCAGTATATTTATTTCTGAATGCCTAAATGTATGCACAAGAGCCCCAACTACCTGGGAAATGAGGCCTCCCTTGAAAAATTCACCAGAGCATGGGTAGAGTGCTTGGAATTTGTCTCATGAAGAAACTCTTTCATTTGATGAAATGATTTAAATGTGACTGTGGCCACAATGGTGGGCGGAAAAAGCCACTTTCAAATTAGAGAGACGAGTTTACTGCCTGTGAAGGAATAGCTTTTCAGCAAAATCTCTGCTATTCCAAAATCAAAATCATTTAAATGGGTTCAATATTCAGCTCTATGTCTGTTTCCATTGCCTATATGAAAAGACGTTTTTGGTTCATAGGTCAGTGAATGTGACAGCTTGAACACTAAGTCAGGAAATAAGAAACTTTATTATAAGAGAGGTAATTAATATTTTTAATTAATGCTTACACATGTTTGGAAGCAAGGAAAGGGCTTACAGTCTCATTCCAAAGCCCATGCACCTGACCATTCCACCCAGCACATACCTGTCACACGTGAGGTTGCTCTGTAGAAGTTAGGACCCATCCCTGTTTACTCTTTCTCATCAAAGGAGACTAGACTTTCAGAGTCTCTATCAAGAACAATAAATAATGATTGTGCTTCAGTTTTGCAGGACCTGTGCTAGACCCTGGGATGCAGAGATGAAAAGATGCATTCTTAAGGATCTTAAGATGCATTCTTAAAGCCTCTAGAACAGCTGTCCAAATAGACAACTTGTGATGCAAGGCAGCCTGAACCAAGGGCACACAGAGATGCAGGCAGAGACCCTCCAAAAAGGGGAGAGGCACCTGATGGCTCTCTGGAGGAAGGTTTGTGCCCTTAAAGAAGGGAGAAGCACAGGCAAAGGGCAGCACTGCAGAGGAGACTCATGGTGGGCTGGCATTTGGTGATTTGAGCAGCAGCAGTTGGAAGGTGCACAGTGGATTGAGGAAACAAGCAGACCAGTTCAGCAGGATGAAAGAGTTCATAAATAACAGGCTAGGAGGTGAGGGCAAAGAGGCGAGCGAAGGCACAGCCTGCAGAACTCATGAAAGCTGGGCTTGTGCGTACCAAGTGTAAACCAGATGCCACTCTATTAAACTTTCATCAGCCTTCTGTCAGTGTTAATGCAGGAAATACTGGTGGAGTGTTCCATTTCTTTGTTTTTTCTATTTGTTTGTTTTGGGGTTTTGAACTGCACACAGACTTTCCCTTCAGGTCTCCACTGTTTGAACTTGATATGGTAAGCAATTAGGAAAAACAGACGAGATTAGAGGTTGTGTAGCTGCTACCAAAGAATAGAATAAAAGTGCCAAGGCCTTAATCTTAGGATAAGGCAGCAACATAACTTCCAACAGGTAAATTTAAAAAAGAAAAAAAAGTACTAATTGAATATTTTTCTTGACCACCTGAAGAACAGATCTAATTATGTTTCTATTTTAAGTTGGTATTTTTACCCATTCGATTTTTAACTGATCACTTTGTTCTGGTCCTGAAAGAAATACTTAGTGGACAAGGCAGCTGCCATACTGGTGTGAAAATATCATACTCTTATTTCTGGAGAATTCGCTAATTCACAAAGGGCCTCACTGTATGTGCCATTTGCTCAGCATTATAGTCTCTTGGGTCAGGTTTGGGTCTCAATCCTCCAGGTCCCAAGACCTCCTGTGCAATGTCTTGATCAAAATTACACCTTTTTCTCTACATGCCTATTGTCTTATATTTCGCCTTGATTTTCTTTAAAGAACTCATTGGTCTTCTTCCACAAATTGCTTTCTTAGACCATGCCTACCCCAAGGAAGAAAACTTTACACCTTATTCTCTGTGGCTACCAACTGGTCAAAGGTAATGTTTACTACTGGAAACATTGTTTTTTAATCCTCCACAACACCCCTACAATATAGAAACAAATATTCAGATTTGACAGATGTGAAACCAGGCTTAGAGCAATAAAGTGATTTGATTTGACTAAGCTCAATTACTTAGTAATCGACAGTGAGGAAATTCCAAAGCTCTCAACCACGCTGGCAGAAAACGACCCCAACAGAGGTGGAAAGTTGTAAAGAAGTGATTCTCAGGGCAGGATTCTGGCTCCCCTGCAACAGAATGACAGAGGATTCCTGTTAAAACTCAGATTTCTGGTCCAGGATGTCTGAAGCTAAAGCATCTGTCCTATTTCTTCTATAAAGGAAGGAGGCCTAACTTGGGAGGCAGATCTGGGTCTGTTCCCAGCTCTGCCTCTAACCACGCTGTGACCCTGGACTAATCGCTTGACATCTTGGAACCTTAGTTCAAGTTCAGCACCAGTAAAATCTCACTGCGGGGAGAGCAAATGATTGCTAACATGTCATCCTATGCCAAATTTTTCTGAGTTTCCATCCTCTCCTCCTTTAATTAAGCTCCAGAGACTCTATTAAGTGGGTTCAGCATTACCTTCTTCTCCAGCAAGACTCGGCAGGAAGGTTTGGAAGGCTCTAAAGCCACGGAAGTGCTGTGCAGAGAAGCAGCTTAAGCCCAGGTCACAGTGGAGGGAGCTGAGCTCCCGAAGAACAAATGCACCTTGGATGGCCAGATGTGGCTGCACAGTCATGACCTCCAAGGTCACCCAGTGTCTGGCAGCCATCCTCAGGGAAAGAATTTCCAAAGTCCATTCTTAAAAGATGCCCAGCCCAAGCCTCCTGTTAAGAGGCCAGGTTCTGAGCCCCAGGGATGATGGATGTGCTCTTTGGACAAAACTTTTGGACTTACAGTGTGGCCGACTAGAAGAATTTCCTGACTTTGAGAAAAGTTTGAGCACTTGTTATGAAAGGTAGGCTGGTGTGTGTCATGCTGTCACAATATCCCTTCTGTGAACTTCAGAAAGCTGGGAAAGCGCTGCTTCAGACATGGGGGCAAGCAGAGGACTGGGGCGTGTGGCCCTGCCAGCCTGGTTTAGAAATGGGAAAGGCCTGATCTGATCAAGGCAGAATCTGGAGTCAGTGGAAATGCATTCAGAGCCGGGACAATAATAAATCATTTTCTTCTTCTTAGAGAGACCTAGAACCATATGTCTTCCTTCAAATGGAAGGGAAATTCTCCTTCTAGCCACTTCTAAATTATTTTGTTCAAAACATATGAAAGGCATCAATCTCTACTCCTCCTCCCAACTCTCAAAGCTTCTAGAGGGAGGTTTTACTATTCAGTACCAAGACTACCCAGTACTTCCAGGAGAGCCAACTACTAGGATTTGGAGGACGATCAGGGAGGAAAAAGAAGACAATTCCTCCTATACAATACAACTTGGGTTTGACCTATGCAAGTCCACTTATACGTGAATTTTTTTCAGTAAAAGTTACATGGAATGTGCCTGCCTCTCCTACCTCCCCTTCTACCTCTCCCGCCTCTACCACACCTGGGACAGCAAGACCAATCCTCCTCTTCCTCCTCCTCCTCCTCAGCCTACTCAGTGTGAAGACCATAGGATGAAGATCTTTTTGATGATCCACTTCCACTTAATGGAGAGTAAATATATTTTCTCTTCCTTATGATTTTCTTAATGCCATTTCCTTTTCTCTATCTTACTTTATTGTAAGAATACAGTATATAATAAATATCACATACAAAATATGTGTTAATCGATTGCTTATGTTATTGGTTAAGGCTTCTGGTCAACAGTAAGCTATCAGTAGTTAAATTTTGGGGGAGTTGAAAGTTATACTCAGATTTTTCGCTGCACAGGAAGTCAAGGGTCAACTGAATTAGCTCGCTAAGGCTGCCATAACAAGGTACCATAAATTGGGTGGCTTAAACAACAGAAATTTATTGTCTCAGTTCTGGAGGCTAAACGTCCAAAATCAGGGTATCCACAGAGTTGATTTCTTCTGAGAGCCATGAGGAAAGGAGCTGTCCCAGGCCTCTCTCTTGGCTTGTCAATGGCTTTCTTCTCCCTGTGTCTTCACATCACCTTTCTACTACGTGAGTCTCTGTGCCCAAAATTTCCCCCTTGCACCCGTTTTTATGAGGACACCAGTAATATTGGATTAGGGCCCATCCCAAGGACCCCATGTTAATTTGCTCACCTCTGCAAAGATCCTGTGACCAACAGGCTCACATTCTGAGGTCCTGGGAGTTAGGACTCCAACATATCTCTCTGGGGGAGAACACGATTAAACCCATAGCACCTCTCTTTTCACAAAAGCTAGTTCCGTGGTTCTGAAGGAGGGGATGAATGGCAGAATGAATGCTTGTTCATGAGCAAGGCACACTGGGGAATGGGGGAGGGGATTAAATCAGAGAGAGTGGGACAGGCTCTAGAACCCAGTCGGGGAGAAGGTCCTGTGCAGCATACTGATGGAATGGGAAGGCTCTGGGTTCCCGCAAAGGGCTGGAATGTCTGAGTGTGTTTCATACTGCTATAACAGAATAATTGAGACTGGGTAATTTATAAAGAATGAAATTTATTTCTTACAGCTCTGGGCACTGACAAATCGAAGACGAAGGCGCCAGCAGGTTTGGTGTCTGGTAAGGGCCCAGTCTCTGTTTCTAGGATGGGGCCCTGACTGCTGCATCCTCCAGAGGAAAGGAACACTATTCCTCCCGTGGCAGCAGAGTGGAAGAGCAAACCCAGCCCCACAAGCCCTTTTTAGAGCAGCATCAATCCATTCATGGCATTAATGACCCAAACACTTCCCATTATGCCCCATTTCCAACATTGTTGCCTTGGGGATTAAGTTGTAACCTATGAATTTTGGAGGATACGCAAACATTCAGACCACAGCATAAATGAATGGACTTCGTCCACGGGCAGCCCTCAAATGCTGGAAGGGCCAGCTGTGGTGAGCAGGCTCTGCACAGGGACCCTGGGACCAAATCCATCCACAGCCAGCTGCAGAGAGCAGAGGGACCACAGAGGTTAAAGGGAGCCTGCACGCATGTGCGTGGGGGCCCCCTCTCACCCTCATGAATGAGGCCTTGTAACCAGCTTCTTGAAGAGGGAAAAAAAAAGGTCGGGATAGAAATCACAAAGTCTGAGAATTTACCCCAAGAGATGTTTCTCCAAAGTGACTGTTGTAAACTGAAAGACACTTTCAAGGCAGAAGAGTCTGATATGCTTTAATTGGCAAGTTGAAACATTAGGCACGTGTTTTCTACCCACCTGGGTGAGGATGCTGGAGCAAGATTAGATTCATTATAGAAAATAAAAGTTGCATCTTCTTTGCACATCCAATTAATAATACAAAGTTGTCAACCCCTGCTCCTTACTACAGAGGGAAATGGAGAGCAAGTGAGGGATTGTTTTAGGGAGCAGATAAAAATCTAAGCCCTGACCAGAGGTGAGGATGAAATCAAGAATGAGATGAACACTGGGACGAGAAATATCTGCACAGATGTTAGACTGGGTTTCAAAATAGCTGAGAAGATAACGTTGCTATGCCCAAAACCGATCCATTGTAACTGGGGCTGAAAATAACTCTTGGCTTGCTCCATGTCTGTGTTGTGGGTTACCGCTTCCACGTTTGGGCCGACTCTCCTTATACATGTGGAACCTCTGGATCCAGCGGTTCAGGCCCCTGCCTCTCACATCCACTTGCTCCAGGGCACACCCAGGACTAGATTTGTCATCATTAACCAGCTTTTTTTAGGGTTTCTGCTGAGCAGATCATTGTGTTTTATGTCCCAGAGTCTCAAGGACTCAGACCAGAGCAGGAGCAGAGAAAGTCTTTCTCCCTCCCTCCTTCTCTCTCTCTCTCTCTCTCTCTCTCTCTCTCTCTCTCTCTCTCTCTCTCACTCTCTCTCTCTTATCTGGGATCTGCTCTTTTTCCAGGCCCAGCAGAATGACTGAGCCCTCCCTGAAGCTCCTGCCAGCCTTCCAGATCTTTCTAACTCTGCTCCTCCTTCATCACTTAGGAGCAAGCAAGCATCCCAGCTTATTGGTAATGCTCCTGTAGCATTTCTAGCATGTTGCTACTCAAATCTCAAGCTGTGATCCCAGACCAGCAGCTTCAACATCACCTGGATGCTTATTAGAAACACAGGCTCCTCTACAGACCTACGGAACCAGGATCTGCGTTTCAGCAAGACCCCAGCTGAGTGTTAGAGCCAAGTTTGAAAAGCACTGCTACGACAGATTTGTCAAACGGTGGAAGTGGAATCACCTGGAGAGTTTTAAAAACTACTGATACTAAGGTCCCACCTCCCAAAATGCTCACCTGACATAGGGTATGACCAAGGCTTTAAGAGTTTTAAAAGCTCCTTAGATGATTCTACTGGGGAAGACAGCTTGAAAACCACTGCTTTACATCTTTCTCCAACTGGATCTTCTACTCACTCACTCACTATCCAGTTATTAAACAAAGCAATGATAGGTTCTCCTTCTAATCAACCAAATTATAAAAAGATTTTAAATGTAAGTTTGATGCTGCTAATTCTAATGAGTCCTGAGCTTATACTTCGTATCTTCCATAAAGGTAGGGGATCTGGAGACAGAAGCGACAAACATAGGCCCAGCCCAGGAACTGACAGCTTTTCGACCACAGCCTGGTATCTTCTCCAAGGGCACAGCAAGGGCTCGTCTTTTAGTGTCTGGACAGAAGAAGAATTTTAGGGGCAATTCAGCAGATGACTAGCCTGAAGGGCACATTGCTGTCCCTGGTTAAGAATCTATAACTCCTTATGGGAGAGCTGAGCTCTTTTCCTCCTCCTGGATCAAAGCCCAGTAGGTGATGCACTTTGGATGAACACACTTAACACCAGCAAACTCTAATCACATGAGCACTAGCCCAACCTGGGCCCCCTCCAAGAATGACAACACCAGTTGGCAGGAGGCTGGGATAGCCAGCCACCATCTATGGAGAAGGAAGCCAGGGAAGCTGGCCAAAGGGACTCTGCTTACATCACAAAAAAGGCCAAGGAGGAGGACGAGATGCCCCAGTCCAGGGTTTCCTGCATGTGAACTCTACTAGGCTACAGGATTCCTCATTTTTTAAGGAATCTGGGGCCTTCCCAGATTTTTGGACCTATGTAAGGTTAACACTTTATATGGAAATTGGCTTACATTACAATCTGAGTAGTTTAATTTACTTATAAAGAGAATTTGCCCCAGAATGGGTATCTGAAGGAACTGATAGACATAGAAGACCTGTCTCCTGGTATCTTTTCCAAAAGTACAGATTCTCATCTGCCAGGTACCCCTGGGTGAAAGAAGAGAGGCAATGCTTCAAAGCAGCTGTATACCTTAAATAAATCAGCTCCCAGATCTGGGCCTCAGTGTCCCCAATATTTAAAATAGAAGGATTCATTGTCAATGATATGTAAGGGACACCTTCCTATTTAAACATTCTATGGTCCTACCTAAAGGATGAGGCTTTGATTTTAAAAACTTGGAATAACTGCTACCATCCTAAAATTTGATGACATGGTTTTTCATGATTGGAATTTGGTCCATATGCCCATCAACTGGGAATATGTAGAAAATTCCAGAGAGGGTATAAGAGGAGATGATAGAGGCAGGATGGGGCATCACTTGCCCCAACGAGGTTTCTGATGTTCTCGTTTTGTTCCATTTTGTTGAGCAGCAAAGATGAATGAATGCTCTGAGCCCACACTAATCAGGCTTTCACCACCACCTCTCCACCAAAATATGCCCTTCCCAAGCCCAAGGTCACCAACAGCTTCACATTGTTAGAACTCGTGGCAGAGCTACCCTCACCTGACCACACCTCTTGGCAGCATCCCTCGCAGTTGACCTCTCCCTATCCTGGAACACTGTCTTCCTCTGGCTTCCAGGACACCCTTCATGCCTGAGTTTCTTCCTACTTCTCTGACTGCTCCTTCCAGGTCTCCTTGGCTGGTTACTCCCCATCTCCCTAAAGACTTAAGGTTATAATGCCCCTGGTCTTTTGACCTCTTTTCTTTCTCTATCCACTCCCCTGGTGATCTCATCAGTCTCATGGCTTTAAAACCACTGACGACTGCCAACATTACATCTCCAGGCCGACCTCTCCCTGCTATAGCACGCCAAGTGAGCCTGAACCAGCTGCACATGCTCAAGATGAAGAGACTTGTTTTCCTAGTGCAGTAGTGGGGAAAACCATCTTGAGGCTAGTTTTTTAAAGCTTTCTTTGCAGAGGAGGATGGGTACTTGCTGCTTACTAAAGAGCATATTTTTCTAAAGTCAGAAGGAAGCTTCCGAGGAATAAGACCTACCCTACAGGTAGCTCGTCTTGTCACATGCACATTCATTAATTCATTTTATGCCCATAAATCTGAGGGAACCACTCTCTTGGGAGACCTTGTCCTTGGGGTACCTCTGACTCAACATTACAAGGAAGATAGAGTAGGATACTTACTCTTTCATGTTTGCCAAATGAGTGAATGAATGAAACAAAGGCATAGTTCTATGCCAGTTAATAAACAAAAATCCAATTAAAAGGCAATGATATATATTCAGCAATTAAATTTTGAACCCCAACTACATACAGGAATCATGGTAGGTTCTGCATGCCACTGACACAGCTGCAGGACCTTCCCAAGGCTGTGTCACAGAGGCCCTAAAATCCTTGCCCCTAAGGGTCTAAATGTTCTCGAATAAATGGACCAGGCCATACACTCTGAGAAGCAGGGACTCACCCCATCCTGAGCTGCTTCACCATCAGTGGCCCTCTGACCTCACGGGCCTATGTGTCCCTACTTGTCTGAACACATACAATTGTTTTCTTTCAGTTGGCAGCCTTTGGAAAACAAGTACACAAGTAAGCACAGAGCAGAGAGTTTAGTCTGGGAATTATTTCTCAGAAGTCCCTTTTGAGAAAGAGCTTCTAGCCCTTCCCTGCTTTCAGGAGATGGGAGAAAGATAGGAATAGATCCACGAGGGAGGGGCCCACACTCTGGAAAACATTAACTTTGGATTTGATCACCACCCTAATGAAGCCCCAAAGCTATCACCTTTGGGTGGGTTTCTCAGACAGGGAATCCTACCAGGACTTCAGTCAGCAGGCTTCCTAATCCCCTCTGGCTTGCCAAGCCACACTCCACACAAAGGTGCAGAACAACCAAGGCATTGAGACACATATTCCCTGCAGCCAGCGGATGTGCAATGTCTGCCCACGCAGCCTGCACTGTCATCGGCAGGCGCTAACAGAGGGGTCTGTTCTCCCTTTCTGCAGGCAGCACAGGGTGCTTCCCACCTCTGATCTGGTGGCGCAGCCAGGCCTCTGCAGAAACCCCAGGAGAGGCCGAGGCCTCCCTCACCTCCTGCTTCCTGTGCTAGGATCCGGTCGGAATGAAAGATTGTAAAGGCTCTTTTATAATGGGACTGCCTTTATAAATCTTGCCTTTATTCTGTTATAATCTCTACATTTTATTGTCTTTTTAAAATTACAAAACCGAGCAGGGAAGTGCAAGGAGGAGCTGTTTTGTTTATCTGCTCTCCACTTCCACCTACCCCTCCATTTGGAAAAGGACACAAGAAATGTTTCCCACTTGTGACTGAAGCTGCAGAAACCTCAACCTGTTTTCAATTACTCTGTTGTACATCACGTGGTTCCACTCCTTTCTCAGTGGAAAGAAAACTATGGCTGAAACATTGCCGCTCCAGTGTGGCTCTCAGTCCTTCTGGTGGGAGCTGGCACACATTCCAGCACAGGTAGGTCCCCCTGAAGTGTGGCTGGGGACAGAATGTGGGACCAGAGAGGAGAGGCACCCCACATCCCTCCTTACATGTGGGAGCAGAGGGATCTGAAGTTGCCATGCTGAGGGCCTGGTCCTGTGTAGCAGAAGAACAAGATACACCGCAGGGGCAAAGCCTCCAAGCTGTACCAATTGGGCAGGGCTGAACAGGTGGTTACTCCAACCTTTAGTGTGAATCAACAATCCATCGGCAAGCTTGTCAAAATGCAGATTCCTAGACTCAGCTCCAGAGATTCTGATTCAGCAGGGCTGTGCTGGAGACCAGGCAGGAATCTGCATCTTTCTACAGTTTCCCAGCTGATTCTCATGTAGACGGTCTCTGCACTGTCATTCGAGAAACACTGATGCAGGACAAAGGTGGTTAGACTAGGACATTGGTCAAAGTAGTTTGTAGAGAGTATGTGCTTCCTCCAAGTACTGTGGACAAAGCCAAGGTCAGAGACTAGAGGAATGAACATGAACACCCTCCTAGCTCAAAGGGTAATCACTATGGTGAACAAGGCTCAGAGGAGCATCTGGAAGCCCATGACCTGGCAGACGGCACACACAATGGCATGGCATATGGCAGATGGCAGATGGCACACATCAGGTGAACTCTAAGTGCATTGTGTTCACATCACAAGTAAGGAAACAAGGCAAGGGCCTAAGCAAGTGCCCTGGCCCTTCCAAATCTGCAATTAATTAGTTCCTTAGAATTTAGAACTATAATTTAGAACTTAGAATTTAGAACTACAATGAGTTCTCTAGAAGCATAGGTCCTCTGAGGAATTCTACTTTCCCTTCGCAGAAACTATGGTGAGCATAGGTGTTGCAAGAAAGCTATAGCCCGACTGTCCTATGTCTTATTTCAGCAAGGATGACCCTAGATTCTGTGAGAGATTCTAAAGAAGATGACACAGCTCTAGTGTCAAAGAGCTTTTAGTCAGGGAGCAGGCAGCATAGGACGCTTCCCACCTCTGACCTGGTGGCCCAGCCAGGCCTCTGCAGAAACCCCAGGAGAGGCCGAGGCCTCCCTCACCTCCTGCTTCCTGTGCTAGGATCCAGTTGGAATGAAAGATTGTAAATGCATAGTCAGGGAGACGAACTTAGCACATAAAGCATGTTAGAAAAATTGTCTGTTTAAGTAAGCCTGGATATTGGGTAACACTGAAGTAGCTGAGCACAGTCTAGAGTAGAAAGAGGATCCTGTAAGGCCAGGAAAAAGCTCATAGACTAGGAAGACGGTCAGGATTAACTGATTTAAAGTTATCATCCTTTCTGCACAGCCCCTTTTCCCAGCAGGCCTGACCCTATTCTATGCAGTCCACACTGTCCGAAAATAGACCTCAGCCCCCAGTTCCCCTCCCAGCATCAGCTCTCACCTTGTACCTTTTGACACCCACATCCAGCTTCTTGCCTTGTTCTTCTTCTTCTCAGCATCTGACAATCCATCTTCCCCACTGAGGTCTTGCCATAACCTTGAACTTCACAGTAGACACCACTCCAGTTTTGAGTCTTGCTGCCCTTGCTCTCCTCACTCCCAGCACAATGATGATTTGCAGACTCCCTCCAGCCACCCTGGATATTTAATCATGCTCCCTGACCCAACCTCATCCCTAACCCTGTATTCTCATTCCTTGGCATTGTCTCCGTGAGCAACAGCTCTCTGGGATTTTCCAGCCCTAGAGGAGAATTCACACACTCATGAAGGGAGAAAGCAAACAGGTGGCTATGGAGGGAGCAAGACGAGACGGAAGGTAAGGAGCAGAAGACAGAGAGGAGAGCCCACATTTTGACATCAGTGACAATCCTCCCTCTCCATTGGCATATTTCCTAATCTCGACTACTCTGTTGGGAAGAGGGAGACTGGTTGTTTCTGGACTCAAATAAAGGTAATCTGTGGCTTGGATCACTAGCCAAGCACAGTCTTCTACATCTTGTTGGAGCTGCATGGGAAGGTAGAGGCTCAACAGGCGGCGAAGGGGAGTCTGATGAGGTCGACCATTAGTGGAAAGACTTCCGTGTTCTGACCTGATCATGGCCACAGCTGGGCTGCTGGAGTCACATCCTTACTGAGCGTATCTGTAGCTCCAATGCCTTTGGGGATTCAGAATCAAGGGGAACTCTGAAGTCCAGTCTCCACATGATCCCCAGCTGGCTTTGTGACCAAAAATCACATCCCTTGCAAGAGCCCATCTTCTGACCATCCCACTGCAATGTCACTGGTGGAAGACAAATCTGATGTTTTAGGGAGTCATATAATTTATTTCTTCTCATTTTCAACTTCTCTGCCTCTCAGACACGTGAACACGGGCACATACACACACACACACACACACACACACAACACAGGACTTTAAACTGCCTAAGGGCAAGAATGACCCCATATTCTACACGTTCCACAATACCTGGAAAATGCTTTTCACACAGCAGGCCTTCAAAAAAATCCTGCTAATGAGCAGGATTCATAATAAATATTAAAACAAGTGACACTGCTGAGAGTCCGAGCCATGGGAGAACCTGTGAAGGATGCCACATGCAAACATCGTCAGGGTCCCTCTCATGGAAATGTAGGGTGATGGATGTCCATCTGACCTTAACTCACAGGCTCAAATTGATCAAACACAGAAGCTAAAAGACAGTTATCATGTCCTGTATCTCCTTAATTTTACCTTTTGCTAAGTTTCCATGACAGTGAGCATCTATTGCCAATCAGCAGCCACCTGCCAAGGTCCAGCCCTTGGAAGCTCAGGGATTTCTAGCCTAGAAGTTTATAGCTTGATCAAAGAGGGTGGCAATTGCTAGGCAAGTAAGGAAAGGTAAGAATTATCTATTTTGCCCACTCTGCACAACTGTAGAAAAGCCACTCTTCATTTCCCCAAGGACCCCTCATGGATAAAGATTTGCTGAAAGTGACCGTCTGGGGTCCCCGCTGTTTCCTTCACTCCTCATGACTCAGTCACAGCAGTTCCCTCCTTAGCAACATCTCGTTATCATTGGAAACTGGCAAAGACCTTAGGAAAAGGCTCACGGGTCTCTGCCTCCTGCAAGGGAGGATGAGGGGCCTCCAGTGACACTGTTCATTTGGGCTTGTCCAAGGTCTAGGCCAGCTGGAAACCCTGGGGGAACAGAAAGTTCTTTAAGCAGGAGGGAACGAACATACCCGCACTAAAATGTAATTGTCTTTCCTGGTAAATTATGCTCTGATAGATTGTCTTTTGTGAATAGCACAACATGTTATTTCTTCCAGAAAAACACTGATTCCAAATACACTGAGGGAAAAAAGAGTTGTAGAACAAAGTCAGTCTTCAGATTCCCTAACTTTCTGTGTCCCATAAACAACCTGTGGCCTTTTCCCAGAGAGAAAAGTGTCTTTCATTTTGACAAACCAGGTATGATATGATCTCAGAGAGAGAATAAAGTTACCTTGTCTCAAGTAAAGGCCACAAGGTCAAACATAAAGAAAAAGAACAAAGACTCTGTACTGGTGAGCTGAACGGCCACCCAAATATCCCGGAGAATGAACTTTAACTTTCACAACAGAAAGGCAACCACAAGAAGTTTGGCAGCTCATGGAGAAAGTTCCTTTATGAATGTGTGGCCTGTACAGTGCTTCATCTTTATACAGAATTAACTCGAAGCCTGAAAGATGTGTGTCTTTTCCTGTTTTGTCTTAATGGCAGACTCAGGACACAGGGTACAGTTTTGCTTCTGTCTTTAGAGCTGTCCTTGCTTTGCCCTCCAAGGCCTGCAGCCAGTTGAGCATTTTTGGCGAGACAGAAACTCTCCCATACCAAGAATGCCCAGGAACCAACAGACCTAGGTGGTTCCTAAGCTTATTTCCTGTGTTCAGATTCTGGAGCGGAATCTGAGTTTGGCCTTGCTACAGAGGCTGGAAGGTAGAAAAGGTGAAAAATTCTCTAAAATGTTTCCAAGTTTTCTACTGACTGGATAGACAACAAACCAATGGCTGTTTGGAGGAGCGAGCTGGCTGGCAACAATTTTCCAAGAATTTCCAAATAGCAGTACGTGGCCTAAGGAAGGGAGGCACAGGAATGGAGTAAGAGGGGAGAAAAGCAACAAATGATTTACGGGTGCTTTTGGCAACATAACGTTGGAGTGGACAGCACAGCTAAAAGTATCTTGCTACTGCAGTGGAGAAATTAGCCAAGGGTGCTGTCAATCAGAGCTACAAAGGATGGTGATTTTGCTCTAGGCAAAGGGTGTGAGTAACCATCACTAGCGACCTACTAGGTTGTATGCGGTATGTTTTCACCAGGACTGTGTGTAGAGGGGTGGGGAGAGCGCTAGAGTGAGAGCGAGGGAGAGAGAGAGAGAGAAAGAGAGACAGAGAAGTGGATCATCCTACTGGAGGAGAAGGGGAAAGGGTTGAAAAAGGCCTCCGTCCTCTCCGATTTATTATGGAAGATGACGAGTCACTATCTGTAGTAAATAAACTAATTAATGCATCAGGAAAACAGGGAGTCAAACTTTTGAGAAGGCAAAGGAGAATCAAAACCAGAGACAGGACAGTGATGAATGAAAACAACTGGTAGAGAAGAGAAAGAGAAAAAGAAAACTTTTGCTTTCTTGGAAACACATAGTTAGTCTGAGTCTCATCCTTAGAAGTTAAGTCTAGTACTTCTGGAAAAGACATGTGGACCCATGAAGGGGAGCCACAAGCATCACTCACCTCCTGCAGGCCCTGGCAGAGGTTTGGAGGCAGGGATGCCCCATTGAGGGGTGGGAAGGTGGCTCTATGATTAATACAGACAGTCAGGAGGTACATTGTCCTTTGAGAGGTGACAAGGACGTAACCATGATTTAGCAAATACTATTGTCCCCTATTAACAGAAGTGCTCAGGTGTTTCTACACCAGTGGGTGTAAAGAAAGGAGTACAGACTTTGGAGTCAAGCAGACACAACTTTTCTGTGTATGTACAATAGGAATGACCATGATTACCCCAATCTTGGCTATGGAATTTAAATGAAATGGCACCTGGAACATAATACATGTTCCATAGATTTAATGTATTCCCTTCCTCTCTTCACGCTGAGATAAAGAGTACCAACAGAAGAAGCTTGAGACACATTCTCTAGAGACACAAAAGTAAAAAGCATAGGATAATCAATGGTTTCACTCATCAATTCTTCCAGTGAACGGTTGGGAGTGATGGACAAGAAAGGAAGACGTGAGAAGTGAAAGAGGATTCACAAAGGGAATTCAAAACAAGTTTTGTGTCTCTGGTTCTTGACTTTAGACACTAAATTCACAGCCTCTGGTTAAGAGTAGAGCATCTCTCACAATGTCTGGAGACCAAATGGACTGATCCAGAAGCTTTAACTAATGGGAAAGAAACTATAAAGAAAGAAAGATTTGGCAAGAAAGACAACATTGGTAGGTGATCTGTAAATCACATGAAGAAATAACTAAAAAGCAGGCAAAAACATTAATAACGAACTCGGATCTCTATGTTCCAATGTCAGAGCATGAGCAATAGGTAACAGGATACCAACATTAAATGGAAAATCTGATCTCAGAAGTTTCATCAGAACTTGTTGGAATAGAGCTTGACATTGGAATATTGCCAGCATGCCGAGAAGGGAAGACAAAATAGTTTTAGACCCAAATAATTCTCCGTGTTGTTGATGGTATTACACACTATAGGCAAAGATATAAAAAATGGCGCCAGTTTTATGGAGAGCAATTGGAAATGCATAGTGGAAGTTGTGGTGTCCCGTCAGAGTCCCCATCTCCCTGCAGAACCAAGGGGGCCGTTCCCCAGCTGCTGTGTTGGTTTCCTATAGCTGCTGTAATAAATTACCACAAGTTGGTGACTTATGTTTTAAACAAATGTTAAAAAATGTTTTAAACATGTGTATTATCTTGTAATTCTGGGCAGCAGAAGTCTGAAATGGGTCTCATGTGGCTAAAATCAAGGTGTTGGTAGGGCTACATTCCTTTATGGAGACTCCAGGAAAGAATCTTATTTTTTGTTTGTTTTCATTTTTGTTGGAGTTTTTGTGTTTTGTTTTGCCTTTTCCGGCTTGCAGAGGCTGCCTGTATTCCTTGACTCATGGTCCCATTCCATCCTCAAAGTCAAATATTTTGTATCACATCACTTTGACACACTCTCTGTTCTGCCTTTCTCTTCCACTGACAAGGACCCTTGTAGTACATCGGGCCCACCTGGATAGTCCAAACTAACCTCCTCCTCTTAATTTCATCTGCAACCTTAATTCTTCTTTGTCATGTAGCCTAACATATTCACAGACTCCAGGGATTGGATGTGGATGTTTTCAGGGGCTGTTATTCTGCCTGCCACACCTGCTAAGTCCCTCCCCAGGAGTTATCTTTGGCTAAAAGCAGCTGCTTCACCCAACATTATTGCCCCCAGGGCCAACTGGCATCCAGTGATTGGTTGATTTGAAGATACAAAGGTCCAGCCCCCCAGGCCCCAATATGGAACAATTCTGACAATACGGAACAAAACATCCCAGCTCCAGAGCCCACATAGATCAAATGAAGACATTGCTGCAGTGTAATGCAAAATTGAGCTTCTTTTCCCGACGAACCTCGTTTTTTTTACTCCCTCCAAGATGCTGGTCTCAAGAGCTCTCCCCAGTAGCTTCCTGCCAACAAATCTCTGTCTCAAAGTGTTTCCTGGGAAACCCAACCTGAGGCAGAAAGTATCAGGAGTGGTCTGAGGAAGCCAACTCTAAAATGGGGTTTGAAAGATGAATCACCTGCTAGCCCATCAACAACGAGGGCCCCACCACTAGTGAGAAGTGGAGTGTGCATGGCCCTCACATGTTATTCTGGTGTGAGTGTTAAAATACTCATTGGTGGTCAGTGGGATGGGCTATCAAGTGACCGGAAATGCACCAAAGGATGTGATCTCTTTGACACTTGAGCCATTTAGAGGAAACTAGGATTGCAGATGCTGAGTACTGTCAATGTGTTGGGAGAGGCAATGAAAAGCTGGAGGGGTGTGATCAATTGCCAATTGAAGTCAAAGTGTGATGGCCACAGGACCTGCTTGGCAGCACCGAAGAGAGACTCACCTTGCACAGATGGAAGGCAGAAATAGCTGAGAATCAGGCCTAGGACTTAATTATAAGTATAGAAGAACTCAAAAAAAGTTGAACTCTCAATCCCAGAAAATCAGCTGTGCCAATCCATCGTTGGGGAAGGGTGGGACCCTGAGACTTTGGATGAGGACATTCTGAGTCAATACACTGGAAAATCTTAAAAGTCCAGATCCCCTCCAGAACCATTTCAGCATGCAGAAGTGGCCAATCCTCCCCATTCAAGGCTAGCGCTCCTCCCTGACTTGAAGACAATGCAGGGGTCTCTGCCTCCCTTGGGATTTAGCCCACATCTACCCTCTTGGCCACAAGAGGGTCAAGTTACAACTGAACCTGACTAGGAAAGTGCTGGGCCTCCTATAAGAAGAAAGAGACCATATCCCAAAGGGGCTGCAGGTCCCAGCCAACATGCCAGAAGGAGTTGGTAAACTGTTAATGGGACTAGAGCCCGAGGAGGCTGGATCAAGGGGAAAAGAATGTAAATTTGAATAAGGGAGGGATTATTGCTGTGAAAGCACTTTCCTACGATGCAGGATTCATCAACCCTGATGAGCACACAGGCAGATGGTGTTAACATTCTGCTAGAATGGCTCTTGGAAATCAGCAAAAAACAATGGCTCATAGTAAGTATTAATAAAATAGAAAAGCCAGAACTACCTCGAGCTATTGTGTTCACCAGGGTAGGGATGGAGATGTACTGGGAGTGCAGCAGCAGCAGCAAGAAGCTCAGTGGCGACTGTCCTTTGTAGGCTGGACTGATTATAAAAAGTGGTGATGCCTTGCCCAGTTTCCAGTATTAAAACAGTTTTCATACCTCCGCCTTTTGACAGGAGAGGCCAGGTACTCAGGAGGAATTACTCAGGAAGAATAACTCTGCAATGCCACAGCAGGTATGTAAGGTAACAGTTTCCTCTGTTCTTCCCTAAAGGGCCTATCACCATTTGCTCAGGTAACCATGAACTAAGGAAAGGGTAATATCCTGACACTTTGAGGACTGATTGATACAAGGTCCAAAATGACATGGGTGCCTGGGGAACTGAAGCGTCATCATGTCTCACTTGTTAGATCAAGGACGTGGGGGCCAGATAATACAGTTAGGCATGAGAAGGGACAGAGATCTCAAGTAAGTTGCTTCAGTGAAATTTACAGTTGGTTGGTTTTTTTTTTGTTTTTGTTTTTGTTTTGTTTTGTTTTTGATGAGTTAGATGAGTTTATTAGAGGTTCCTCACACAGGGCTCTCATTCCTACTCAAGACAGGAATCCTTTTTGAAAAAATAAACAAAATTGACAAACCTTTAGTTAAACTAACCAAGGAAAAAAGGAGTCAAAAACATAAAATTACAAATGAAAGAGGAGGTATAAAACTGATATCACAGAAATACAAAGGATCATAAGAGACCACTATGAACAATTACACACCAAAAAATTGGATAACCCAGAAGAAGTGAATACATTCCTGGAAACATATAACCTGCAAAGATTGAATCATGAAAAAATAGAAGATCTGAGCAGACCAATAACAAGTAAGGGGATTGAGTTAGTAATCAAAAACCTGCCAACAAAGAAAAGCCTAGGGCTAGATCGCTGCACTGGTAAACTATATCAAACATTTAAATATTTAACACCAATTCTTCTCAAATTCTTCCAAAAAACTGAAGAGAAGGGAATATTTCCAGACTCATTTTATGAGGCCAGCATTGTCCTGATATCAAAGCCACCTAGGACACTACAAGAAAAGAAAATGACAGGTCAATATCTCTAATGAACATAGATGCAAAAATTCTCAACACTAGCAAATCAAATTGAATAGCACACCAAAAAGACTGTACGCCATGATCAAGTGGGATAATCCTTGGGATGTAAAAAGATGGTTCAACATATGCAAATCAATAAATGTGATATACTACATTAACACAATAAAGGATAAAAATCATGATTATCTCAATAGATACATAATAAGCATTTGACAAAATTTAGTATCATTTTATGGTAAAAATTCTCAACAAATTGGGTATAGAAGAAATATACTGTGACATAATAATGCCACACATGTCAAGCCCACAGTAAACATTATACTCAATGGCAAAAGATCAGGAACAAGACAAGGGTTCCCATTCTCACCACTTCTATCCAATATAGTACTAGAAGTTTTAGAAGGAGCAATTAGGCAAAAAAAAGAAATAAAAGGCATCTGCATTGGAAAGGAAGTAAAAATTGTCTTGTTTGCTGATGACAAAATCTTATAGAGAGAAAACCCCAAGTTCTCTGCCAAAAAAAAAAATGTTTTAACTAATAAATGAATTCAGTAAATTTTCAAGATATAAATCAACATAAAAATATCAGTTGTGGGGCTCGGAAAAATGGCAGATTAGGAGAGACCTCCTGGCTCTCTGCTCCCACAGCGGGAGGTGAAGAACACGGACACCCACACGCGAGTGAGGCGCTCTCCCACAGGATCAGCTTTGTGAATCTGCAGAGAAGCAGCGCGGGACAAGCAGGGCCGCGGATAAAGTAAGGAGAGCTGGAAAAACACCCACAAATACCAGAGAGTGTGGGACAGAGGGAAGTTCAGCGTGGGTCAGCTGTGCCCGTGGCGGGCTGGCCTGGGCAGAAAGATTTGACTCACAGGAAGACGACTCTTCCTCACCAAACCCCACTCCCACGCAGGCAGGGAAGTGCCAGAAGTCGGAGCGAAGCGGTGGGACAGACTGCCGAGCGGCGGGGAGCCGAGACAGGAGCGGGTCCATTTTAAACCTGCGCGCCGGAGCGCGGTGCCGGGGCAGCAGCGGAGGGGAGGGGCTGTTCGGAGCGGGCGCCCCGCGGATCAGACGCCGCCCGAGCCCACAGGGGAGAGTTTGGAGGCAGCTTCTCGCCACAGGAGACCGCCAGGACTAGATCGCGGGAGGGGAACTCCATAAAAGAGGCTCCTCCCATGGAAATCACTGAAAGTCCAGCGGGCGCTGGGAGGCACACGGCACAGAGTCCTCCCACAGAGGACAACGGGCATCGCGGCGGCTCTGGGAGGCAGCCGGCCCCGGACGCTTTCTCAGTGCAGTCAGCTTCAGCGCTGACTAGCAGACGGTGGGCAGCCGCAATTCGGGGAACCCAAAGCCTGCGACCGCGGGGACTTGTTGCCTGGGCACCAGCCTGAGTCATAGCTGCTGATGCTGCGGCAGAGCTTGTCGAGCCCCACGAGGAGAGTAGCGCGCACAGCCACCTTTTTTTTTTCTTTTCCCCCCGAATCTGCGGACAGTCTGTCCCAACCGCGAAATCAAGCCCCGTCTCCGTTAGGGCGGAAAAGGGGGAAAGAGTAACACTTCCGCCGAGTTTCCAGGCAGTCTCCGGCTGCCCTGTTCCATTCAGTTGCCGGAGAGACCGCTTGTAGAACAGTAATCCGGGTCATATAAGTCCCCATCTGCCAGGCGACTCCACCTCCGCCCCAAGACACTGCGCTAAAGGGCCGGCCTCTGCCACTAGGCAGAGTAAAGGAGCTGCTTTTTTCTTTTTTTTTTTATGTTTTGTGTAGAGCTGTGATCCCAGACGACATAACCAGACCCTCCGCCAGGCGACTCGACCCTTCCCCACGCAAGGCGCCAAAGGGCCTGCCTCTGCCCCAGGCAGAGTAAAGGAGTAAAGGGGTCGCTTTTGGCTTTTGGTGGTGTTGGTTTTTTTTTTTTTCCTCTCTTTTTCTTTTTTTCTTTTCTCTTTTCTTTTCTTCCCTTTTTCCTCTTTTTTCTTTTCTTTTTTCTTTTTTTCTATATACATATTTCTCTTAATTCTTACTCTTTATTTATTTTTTTTGCATATATATATATATATATATATACATTTCTCTTCTTTCCTTCTCTTTCCCTTTTCCTCCTTTTTATCCTCTTTCTACAAGTGTGTATGTGTGTGAGCGTATATCTGAAACCCACGACCGCAGGACCCCTACTGTTGAATCTCCACAGTGGAGCTACTTTGCATTAAAGAGACAGCACGCACCCCTAAGAGTGTCTAGCGACCAAGGAGGCTGTTCCTCAAGCTGAGTCACGTAGTCACCTCTTTGTTGCGACTTGTTAGCTAGAGCTGCCAGCCAAACAGACAGACTCCACTTCGGGAAGGGCCGAGTAGAGAGTGAAGGAGGCTGTTTTCCCAGCAGGGTCCTGTAGCCTCATTTTCGCAGTGACTTGGTAATCAGCGCCTCCTCCCAAAGAATTAGTTCCCCATCCTTGGTAGTGCGGAGGAACAAGGGAAGCTGTTCTCAGGACTGTGACCCTGTAGGGGTGGTGGATGACCCTTGACTACGATCTGACCACCGACTTTGTGTACCAAAGGGACTGATCCCACATCCGCTTGTGTGGAAGAGCAGGACAGGCTGCTTTCTAGTCTGGGTCCCCCAGGGGCCTTAGGCAGGGCCTCTCTAGCAGCCCTGAAGTGTGTACTTCTTACCAGCTAGTCAACCCTGCCCTTGAAGGGATGGAATAATAAGGGTCACAGCTTCCTGAACTGAGACGCCAGGTAGCCCAAGGAAGTGCCCTTCTCCAAGTCTGGGGGTTATCTGTCCCTCAGGCAGGTGAAAACCCACCATCAGAGGAGGAAAGAAACGAGAGAAGACGTCTCTCAGGCCGGGCCTTGTGACAGTCTCAGCCAACGCCCCTCCCACAGCCCCCCAGGACAGAGCCTGCCCCTGAAGCTCTCTTCTAGCTACAGATAAAGTTAATTCCTGAA
>CAUYSK010028921.1:0-13997 GCA_963575035.1 Avahi laniger | reverse complement strand
AAGAAAGAAAGAAAACAAAAAGAGCATCAGGGTTTTCTGACCAAATGAGAAATGAAACCCCGTACATCTCTTGGCAGCTGCTTTGGATGTCAGAATACATTTGTCAGAAAAACAATAGAATCTGGTTTGAAGAGCTCTTCTGTTTGGGAGGAAAAAGGAAAAGTGAGATTTAGCAAGAATGTGAACTAGATCATAAACTCAACTGGGTACTGATGCCGATGGTTTGCTCCCAACTTCAGTGGTCTTGCCTGGTCAGCAATGTTGTGATTGTTTTTGTTGTTTGTTTGTTTTGTTTTCAATCTTTTCTGTATGAAAGCCCTCAGGGCTGATCACAGACAATGCTAAATACCCACACAGCAGGCCACCAGTGGCAAAAAGTGAACTTGGCACCACGTGTAAAAAATAGTCCGAAACATACCCAATTTAACTTTGAACTTGACTTTAGCTTAGGATCAAGGTAAGGAAAAGATGTAGGTGGACAAAGATGATCTTCTAAAGCTTTTATAATTAAAGCAAACAATTTTTTCCTGTACACATCACCAATAGTTATAATGATAAAGACATTTTCTCCTGAGAATATTGAAAAAAATTGTTACAATCATGATTCGCATTTCATAGGTGAGCAATCTGAGAGCAGGCAAGGAGAGTCCTGGTACTAAACATCTAGCAGGAAATGCAGAGGAAAGGAAATTGCTATCACAGCATGTAAAGGAATCAACTTTTACAGCCTTGCATATGCTTTTTCTGAACCATCTATGTATTTTGTTTTGTTTTGTTTTTTAAATTATCGGGGTCTTTATTTTAGCTTTAATCTGCAAATGTTTCTTTAAAAATGTATTTTTAAAAGAATTTTAATTGTGATAAAAAAATACAAAATTTATCACCATAACTATTTTTAAGTGTACAATTCAGTAATGTTAAATATATTCACATTGTTGTGCAACCAATCTCCAGAACTATTGCATTTTACAAAACTGAAATTCTATACCTATTAAACATTTCGCATTTCCCCCATATGTGTTTTTAAACCACATATTGAATGTCTTCTTTTTAAAAAGCTCATCTTCTGTGTTCTTGAGTGTTTAACTTTATTATACATTATAAATAACCCACCAGAATGAATTCATGGATTTTAAATTAATATTTCTCTCTATTAAGATACATTTACTTTATAAATATTTTTTAAACTTTTATTCTGCGAGACACTATGTCTAGAGTGGTGAGCAAAGCAGATGCATTTTGTCTCATGATGGGGCAAAATGTGTGATGCGGTGCTGATAACAACACTGACATAATGATGGTAATTACAGTGACTGACATAACGGTATAAATAATAATGAGGAATAACAATATCGTGCATTCCAAGGTTCTCAAGGGATGTTATGAAATTGTGCCTCTTGAATCCACCTCTAAAATGAATAATTGAGTATATCAAGGACAGACTTTGCTCATCTATTTTAACAGTATCTTCACCTGCTCTAGAGACCTAGCACCACATAACCTATTCCAGATCTGCACAATCCAAGGCAAAATGGGTTGCCTTTGGCAGCTCCATTTTGCAAATCTATAGAATTGAACTTCTGTCTGAGGTCAGGGGGGATTGAGTTGAAAGCAGACATCAACTCTACACAGGTATCTAATGGAGCCCAATATCAATACAATCCCCATAATACTCACCCTGTTTGGTAACGATGACCTCCAGTGCTTCTCATATCACCATGGATAATTATTACTTGCTTCCCCAGTCCACATCTCAACCACTTATCAAAACACACACACACACACACACACACACAAACATAACAACAACGAAACCTGGCCTTTGAGATGCTTAAGCACATAGATACTAGAGTGAGACTTCCAGCTTCCTATTCTGGCTCTCACACTTAGTACCTGTGTGACCTTGTGCAAGTTATTTAATCTTAGAGTCGCAATCTAGACGATTAATTAAGCTAGTTTATATACGTGAAGGTCTTAGAATAATTTCTGATGCACTCATAGCTCCAGGGAGCACTACAGAAGTATTCCCTGCTGACAGCTCAGTGATTTGGTGAACACAATACCAATTTGCAGCCAGTGCCTGGCTGTAATTCACCATATTTCCTAATTCTAGCTCATGCTCATCTACATTCTCTTCCGATGTCTAAGATTACATAGTTTTTCATTCCACCTAGACAAAATTGCACTGAGTAGAAAGAATAAGCTTTCAGCAAGTAAGAATAGTCGAGATCAAAGGGTTCTAGCAGAGGGCTAGATGCGACCCACCATAAAACCAGATCATTGACACAGGGAGGGCTTTGGAGGGACTACCTGATTAAAGAAAGTCTTTACATCTATTTTTCTTCTAGTTGTTGGATCCCAGATACCTAGCAAGGTACCTAATTACTCTCTGTAGCTATATCTAATACATAACCACGGTCACTAGATACTTTCTTCTGAGCTCAGGGATGTTATTCATGATCCTTATCCACAAGAGATAATCTTCAAGACTTCTTCCAATTAAAGTTCCTCTAAATTTAGTAACTCTTTATATAGCATAAGGCTGTCACAGCACCCAAGACTTTCAAATATACATATTAATACCATTTTAGTCTTTAGATCTGAATTTGAAAGTCACATCCTCTAGAAAGCTTCTGCTAATCCCTCAGCCATGGTTAGGTCTGATTATTATACATTCTTATAGCTGGCACCTATAACTCTTCATGACTATACTTAACACATTTGTATCATTCATTACATTTCTTTCTTCCCCATTAAACTCTAAGCTTCAAGGTTATCATGTCTGCCTGTGTTACCGATCTCTTCCTGTGATGAGGACAATTTTTTTTTTTTTATAGATGGGGCCTCACTACGTTGTCCAGGCTGGTCTCAAACTCCTGGCCTCAAGTGATCCTCTCATCTTGGCCGCCCAAAGGGCTCCAAAGAGCTGAGATTACAGGCATTAGCCTCCATGCCTGGCCATATAGCTCTTACTTTGGTTATATTTCCCTATATCTAAAGTATACTTTGATTTTCATAAATTGTCATTATTATTGGGTTTCTTTCAATTATTTTTCCTTTTGAGTTTTTATTACTACTTAATGTTCATAACCCTGTCTCTAGATTCATCACGTAAGCCAGTCCAGATTGTGGTTAATTTTATGATGAAATAGAAAATGAATTCAGGAAACTCTTACAGAATGTCACCTGTAAAAGCTCCAGTGGCTTTGGCTATTAAAATGTAATTTCAGTTAAACATCTTACTCTCCATTGTGGGAATCTTGCTTTGGCAGAATCCAAACAGAATGAACATAAATCCTAATAAAATATGTTCATGGGACTCATTAGTCCAGCTCCCTTGTCTCACTGAAATTTACAGTACCTGTTAATTCCTACTAGCTTCTTTTACAGTTTTAAAGGTATCCATGGACTCTTATCTTAAACTATACACTTTTGTTATGTACCACCCACAAAATTCTTCAAGGTTTATGCTCTGTATTTAAACAGCACATTTTTACAAGGTAATAATTTCTCCAAAGACATTATTTTTAAAATAATTTATCCTCCTCTTTTAAGAGCTTTCCAGAAAATTAAAAACAAGAGAATGATTATTATTGTTAGCCTTGGTGAGTAAACCATGTAATTGTTTTCTTTTGCTTGTTAAAAATAAAATATCAACTACAATAACAACAGTGATTAATATTTACTAAGCACTGAGTGTCTAAGATATATTTGAACTTTGTTTTTTATGTCTAAATTTATAATAATTCTGTAAAGCATATATTTCTATTCCTATGTATAAATGAAGAAATTGACATTTATTATCTCACATGATTTGTAGGTCAGGAATCTAGATGCAGCCTGGCTGGCTGTCTCTGGCTTAGGCACTCCCACAAGGCTCTAACCAAGGTGTCAGCTAGGAGTGCAGTCATCTTAAGGCTGAACTGGGAGGAGGATCTGCTTCTGAAGCCACTCATGAGATTGTTGGGTAGCCTCAGTACCTATGGGCTATTGGCCAGAGACACCAGTGGTTTTTGCCATGTGACTCTCTCCATCTCCATAGATCACAACATGATTATTGGTTTCCCTTAAAATAAGCAAGTCAGAGAGGGCACCCAAAATAGAAGACACCATCATTTGTAACCTAATCTTGGAAGTGACATCTCATTACTTTATGTTATTTATTTATTTTTGAGACAGGGTCTCTATCTCCCCAGCTAGAGGGCAGTGGCATCATCACAGCTTACTGCAACCTCAAACTCCTGGGCTCAAGGGATCCTCCTGCCTCAGTCTTCTGAGTAGCTGGGACTACATGCGTGTACCACAATGCCTGAATAATTTTCCATTTTTTTTGTAGAGACAAGGTGTCCTTTTTGCTCAGGCTGGTCTCAATCTCCTGGCCTCAAGCAATCCTCCCGCTTCAGCCTCCCAAAGTGCTAGGGTTACCGGCATAAGCCACCATGCCTGGTCATCCCATTACTTCAGGAATTGTTCCAAGAAGTAAGTCACTGGGTCTAACTCACCCTCAAGGGAAGGAGATTACACATGCATTTGAATACCAAAAAGTGGGCAACATTGATGGACATTTTAGAGGTTGCTTACCACAGTCAGAGATGAGAATTGACTTACATAAAGAGAGGTTTATTTTTTCACATAACAAGAAGCCAAAGAGAGGTTCAGTAGCTGAACACTTGCAGGACTGCCAGGACAGGAGCTGAATGCCATCGCTGTTGGCATTTGATGAAAAGGGAAAAGAGGGACCAAGGAGCAGGTCTATGTCAGGAATGTCTTTTCTTTTTATTAGAAATGCAAATATTTCCTCCTAAGTTCCCCTGGAAGTCTTCTGTTTATGTTATATGGGCCATAACTAGGTTTCTTGGGCTCCTTTAACTAAAAATGAGGATAGATGGTGGGTGTTCACCTCCAATCTCTGTGTAGGAGCGTAAGTGAGCCTGAAGTTGAGAATGGCTGTGGATACCCATCAATAACATGTGTACACCGTGCATCATTTCTATGTTTCTTATCCTTTTCTTTTTCTTTTCAAGACAGAGTCTTGCTCTGTTTCCCAGGCTGCTGTGCAGTGGTGTCATCATGGCTCACTGCAACCTCAAACCTCAAACACCTGGGCTCAAGAGATCCTCCTGCCTCAGCTTCCTGAGTAGCTAGGACTACAGGCATATGCCACCACACTCAGATAATTTTTCTAATTTTTGTAGAGACAGAGTCTCACTCTTGTTCAAGCTGGTTTTGAACTCTTGGCCTCAAGCGATCCTCCCACTTCGATCTCCCGGAGTGCTAGGATTACAGGTGTGAGCCACCATGCCCAGCTTCTTTGTGTCTTATTCTTTATTGTATCCTAAGTCTGCAAATCAAAGTATAAATTGATGCTGGTATAACAAATGTAATATAAAGCTAATTTCAAGATCATATTTCTCATAGCTTCAAACTTACCACAACATATACTACTTAGGAACCAGAAAGTAGCAAACACCTTTGAGCAGCTGAAGGAGTTGTAATTGAGTCCATGTAGTTAAATTTACTGAAAATTTCTCAAATCTTCATCTTGAATTTTATTTATTCTCCTTTAATTCGCAGCCCTAACAGGATTAATGATTTATTCATTTCACAGCTTGAAAAATACATTTGCTTTAGTTTTTCCCAGAAGGCAATCCCAACAGTTTAGGATTTCGTAAAAGGACCTTCATAATCTGGCCACAACTTTCCTCTCTGGCCTCGCTCCCCAGCCCTTCTCCTCCGTTCTCTTCTCCACAGCAACTCAAGTTCTCTAAGCACAATATCCTCTTCTCTGTCTCCCTGCTCCCTCTCTGCCTGCGATGTCCTTCCCGACTCATCTTTCAAGGTCTGCATCAGATCATACAATCTGTGATGCCTACAGGGACCAGGAAAATCATGTAAATGAGGGAAGTGCACTGGTGGTTGCATATTTAAACACATGGAAATAACATTTGCAACAAGAGATATGCTCCATCCTGCTTTTCTCAGTATTTTCTCCATGCTAGGACATTCCTTTGTCTTTTTATTTTGATAGAGACATAATGATTCACTCAGGCTCATCACTACCATGTGGGATATGGCTATGTACTGTCATATCTTCTATTTCTTTCTTAAAATGTTTTTTCAAGAGTAACTAAAACTCCAGATTGTAATGTGGAGTGTCCCATTTTAAAATCATAGTGCGTATATGACGTCTGTCCAGAAAGTATCCAGCCATGTAAGAGGAAAAATAGAGACATTTATTGAAGAAGATACAAGATACAGGAAACATTGTACATAGGACAATGAGGCCTCATTCTCCTTCAAAATAGACACCTTGGCATCTCACACAGCTCTCCCAGCATCTCTTAATCTAACTCGTACACGTTCAACAGTCTCAGGTGTTCTGCTTGTTGCAGGCCTTCCAGAACATGGCTCACTTTCAACAGATTCTCGACCATCTTTGAAGTGCTTGTGCCACACTTTTATTTGTGCTGCACTCATTGCATCGTCTCCAAAAGCCTTCTGAATTATCTGAATAGTTTCCGTGGAGGATTGTTCAAGTTTAACACAAAATTTGACGCAAATTCACTGCTCTACTTGTAAATGATTTTGAATGCCACAGCTACACAATACACATGCTCATTCAATGGTGTCTAGGGTCCCACTGACTATGGCAGTGACGGTGTCATTGTTCACGCATGTGCAACCCAGTCCACTCTCCTTGGCTGCCAGGTTACATCGATGATGCGCAAACCATTCTCATTATATTAACAATGGCTGGATACTTTCTGGACAGCCCTCGAATATATAGATTTACTCATTTAATTATTTTCGTGGGGGAAGGAAAGACTCCACATACCACATTAAATACATCTCTGCAATATGGAGCCTGCCTGCTGATTGTGAGTTTGAAAGCCTGCATCAAAATATTTTCTTCTCTGGACTCTTTCCTAAAAGCCCAGTTGGTTAGTCGCTTCCTCAACTGTTCTCCACGAGCAGCAAGGCTGACCTCCAAGATAAGATTTGGGATGCTATTTTGCAAATGTGGTTTATATGTGAGTCCTTACCTAGACGAGGAGAGGGGAGAGGCTGCATCTTTTGATCATATTCCTAGCCTAACACATACAGTCCATCACATAGTTGACGCCCTGTAAATACTTATTACATTAACACATCTTGAATGAATAAATGAATCTAATAAAGAAATGTAGCTGATGTTGAGTGGACATGATCTAATTAGAGAACAAATAGGATTTGATTTAGTAACAAAATATGTGAAGAAGAAATTTCCTGCTTGGGCTCCTTAGACAGGAGCAGTGGATGGTGTCCCAAGTTCATTCATTGAACAGGTATATGCTGAAGGTCTGAGGTGAATCAAGCAGTCTTCTAGACACTGAGGATCAAAAAAAACCCCCCAAAAATAGAAAAAAAAATTCTTAGTGGGAGGGGACAAATAAGAAACAAAAGCAACAAGAAAAGCAAGTCCTATTTTCAATCTTTATAACGTATGTTTTGGAGAAACAATAAAACAGGGATGGGGTGAGAGGGTATTGAGAACCTGAGGCATGGGGACATGTGCGATTTTATATAAGCCAGTCATGCTAGGCCTCTGTGAGAAGGGACATTTCAACAAAATACTGAAATACGTAGGAGCCAGCCAAGTGGATATCTGGAGGGAGAGTGCTTCAGGCAGATGGAAGAGCGAGTTCGAATCCTGAGGCAAGAGGATGCCTATTCAAGGAGCAGCGAGGTGGCCAGGTGGCTGGAGAGAAGACAGTGAGGGAGACAGACAGGGAGGGTATGAGGCTAGAGACAAGAGGAGCAGGGTGTGAAGATCTTTTAAGACCCATTTCCTGACAACATTAACTTTCTCTCTGATGTAGATGGAAGCCATTGGAGAAGCAGAAGAGTGATATTATCTGACATATTTTAACAGGACTCTTTTGGTGACTCTATTGATACTAGACTGAATGGAAACAAGAGTGGGGTAGGATGATCACTTACACGGCAGTATAGATAACTCAGGAAAATATGATGGTAGCTTGGGCCAGGATCATGACTGCAGAGATAAAGAGACTGGTAGAGAACAGGGATTCCAACTCATTAGGTTCCTAAAATAAGTTACTATCTCATTCCTTGCAGAGCAATAGCGTCACAACCTGACCAGTCAGCTCAGCCCAAGTATATCTTCCCTGTGATCCTTCTAATTTCAGTACTGGCGGTATGGTAATGAAATGGCCTAATCACTTGCTTGTTTGCATTGCAGACCATGAAGAGCATTGAGGATTTTTCTGATTTTCTCCTATAATATATTCTCCACCTTGAAGCCGGGATCATCTTTTCATAATGCAAATCTGATTATGTTTCCCCAGTTTAAAACAGTTTAATATCCTCTCATTTCATATAGGATAAAACAGAATTCCATATCATGCCCCGCAGTACACTCTTGATCTGGATTCTCACTGTGGTGCCAAATCTTCACAGTCTGTGCCCTAGCAAAGCTGTCCATCTAGTTCCTTTTATGTACCAAACTCTCCTCACACCAGGGGTCTCTCCATCTTATTCCTTCTGCCTGGGCTTCTTTGCACTCTCCTTGTCACCTAGTTAATTTCTTGTCATCTTGTCATAGCAGCTCGGTGCTCTAAGTGCTACTCCCTCTGGAACTCTTTCTCTAAGATTTCTGACTATCATGTATTCCCCTACCGTAGGCTCTGGGAGCACCTGCACCCCTCCCTCATTGCATAGGTCACAGTTACAATTTTTTATACTTCTGTGCAATTATTTAATTAATGTTACCTCCTCCTCCCACCCACTCCCCCAACTAGACTGTAAGCTCCTTGGGAGTAGGGACCATGTCTGCTTTTCTTCATCATTTATTCCCAGCATTTAGCACAATGTCTAGCACGTATGTGTTGGATGGATGAATGGATGGCTGGTTGGATGGATGGATGGGTGAATGTGTAATCTGATTGGCTTAGAACTTAAGCATTATTCATCCTGGCATTTCTCACCATTCAGGGCAATTTGTATTCTTGGAAGCATGAATAGAAAACAATTGCAAGTGTCGATTGTCCCAAATGTGCTGCTGTAAAGCTGGGCTACAAAGACAGTCGTTTTGCCCTGTCTAGGGGATAAATAGGCAGAGTTTGAGTAATGGCAATTAGAGCCAGAATTCAACCGGTGAATCACATTGACCACCACTCGAGTAAACCGATGGATTGTAATTATGTCTATTCCTCATTTGGAAGCCCGGGGAATAATGCTTTTGTTTGCCTGTGTTTTCTCCCTTGGCACAGTCTGGGAGCCCAGAATGAAAAGATTATTATCTTTAACCAGCATCTCATGTTCTTTGATTTTCATCAAGCTTTGTACATTTTCATGTTAAAAAAGTGAAAATGATTTACATCCAAGATTGCTTCAATGACATTTTTGTAACTGGTTGCCTTTAAAAACATTTTATTCCAGAGCTTTAAGTAAAAGTATTGTAATAATTTAATAAAGCAAGAATGCATTATTTCTTTTTCTTCTAAACACAAATGATGTCATTGTATATTTTGAAGCAAATTATTTTACATACACCAAGATCAAGTATGTTTTGTAAAAAGGCTAAAACAAGATTCCACTATAAATTTTACAACTTAAACAAAATTCTGTCAATATTTGATTACCCAATTGAAGAATGATATCTTATTTTTTAGGCATTCCTCATAAATCCTACCTCTTAATTTTCCTATAAACAGACTGGTGTGTTTTGCTATCAAGCAACTGAAATGTATATTTTTATGGGACTTTGGGTCATTATTGAAACCAGGCTGATAAACTGCAAAGGCAGTTGATGCTGATAAACCTTAGAACAATAAATATAAGAACAAAGGCAGAAGAAAATAATGTGCATCTGCTGAAAGGAAAGATACCGCCGAATACTGATTAGGGAAGTGGTCTGGGAGTTGCTGTAGAAAACCTCTAAAGCATGCAGCTTAATGTGCACTGCAGCGAAAGGACATGGAGAATGCTAGATTGTATGGCTGGGGAAAGACAACATAAATCAGATTTGGCACCCTTAATCTAAGCTCAAGTATTAATGTCACCTCAAGAATTGTTCTCTACATTGTTCCTTGTCAAGAGAGGTGCAAAAGAATGCATTTAACGCGGAAATTGTGTACTGAAGAGGCAGCTACAGGAATTTAGTGGTCTGAGGTTGGCAAGGAGGAAAAAACAAAGATCCACAGCCCTGCTAGTAGCTGTGACTAAGATGGGTGTCACGGCCCCTTCTTTCCATATGGGCCATTGGGACAGGAGATATCATCGAGTTCAAATAAAACTGAACCCCAGGCCACTTGGAACAGGTTCAATGGAGATTTCCATGTTCCAGAAAACTCTCAGAGTTCTACCCTGTCAGTTTATCCAATCTGTCCCCAGAAGATAATTTACTGTCTTTTTTTCACAAGTATTTCTGAGTTTTTAAAATCTGTGTATCATCTATGTGTAATAAATAAGCTATAACTAGACCTATTGACATGCATTTGCTTAAGTGTTTCCACCACAAAATGCTTTCCTTTCCTTACTAAATTCTATTCATCCTCAATCTCCAAGGTAATTTGGAAATGAAAAACTGAGTAAAAACTGTAAGAAAACTCCAGAAGTTGTATGCATCCATCCATACATGAGTCTACTACATACAAGCATATAACTGCACATATATATATAATTCACAGAATAGTCTCTGAATATATATACATTCTTTGAATATATTCTCTGAATATATATATATTCTTTGGATTATTCTTATTCAAAAACAGATCTTCTTCACCATAAACTTCATGTGATTGCAGTTCAAAAGAAAATACAATTAAGACAATTTTTATCTCTGAATTTTCCATACTTGCAGAGTCAGTTCTTTCAATATAAAAAATAAATTGGATTTATTTAGCTTGATTTGTTTTTGATAAATCTGAGTTGGCTGTTACTGATACTTTGATATTCTTTCTGTGCTTACAAACTGATTTTCTGATGAATTGGTACAACACTTCTTCGAATCTTTCTGGTAACATTACCCTTCTCACCTGTGCAAATGAGGGTTGACTGTGCTATAGTATGGTCCACACGCCAGGGTGGGAAGTAAAAGATTTGGGCACGGCACTGGGTGTCTTGTCTGTACAGTCAGAACCATGAACAGGTGACCATAAATTTCCTCTTCTGGAGACTTTTAGCACATACAGTTTTTTTAGAGTCTTGAGAGTGTGTTTACAGTTTGCAGATATTATGCAAAATATCACAGTATACTGTGTAGAGGATGTGTTTGAAATCAGCATACATAACATATACAGTCAGCCTTGGAATAACAGGTGGATTAGGAGCACACACCCTCTATGCAGTCAAAAATCAGTGTATAACTTTTGACTCCACCAACATTTAACTACTAATAACCTACTGTTGACTAGAAGCCTTACTGATAACATAGTCAATTAACACATATTTTGTATGGTATATGTATTATATACTACATTCTTACAATAAAATAAGCTAGAGAAAAGAAAATGTTAAGAAAATCATAAAAGACGATATATTTACTTTTCTCTTTTTTTTTTTGAGACAGAGTCTCGCTGTGTCACCCAGGCTAGTGCAGAGGCATCATCATAGCTCACAGCAACCTCAAACTCCTGGGCTCAAGGAATCCTCCTGCCTCAGCCTCCCCAGTAGGTGGGACTATAGGTGTACACATCATGCCCAGCGAACTTTTTCTATTTTTAGTAGAGATGGGGTCTCACTCTTGCTCAAGCTGTTCTTGAACTCCTGACCTCAAGTGATCCTCCTGCCTCGGTCTCTCAGAGTGCTAGGATTACAGGCGTCAGCCACTGCACTGTTGACTTCTAGTCAACAGTAGGTTATTAGTAGTTACATTTTGGGGGAGTCAAAAGTTGTACACTGATTTTTGACTGCATAGAGGGTCTGTGCTCCTAACCCACCTGTTATTCCAAGGCTGACTATATATGTCCTGTATGCATAATGTATTCACTATCATTAACAGGAAGAGGATCATCGTAAAGGTCTTCATCCTCGTGGTCTTCACATTGAGAAGACTGAGGAGGAGGAAGAAAAAGAGGGGTTGGTCTTGCTGTCTCATGGGCGACCAAGGCAGAAGAAAATCTGAACTGTGGACCTGCATAGTTTAAACCAGTGTTGTTCAAGGGTCATCTGTTATAGACACATTTAAAATAGTCTGTAGAATTTTGACAACATTAAAGTCACTATTGATTTCTTATGCAAAGACATAATTTTACTCTACCTGAAAGCCAATTTTAAAGGTTTAATTTTTTTAGTTTATAAAATCATCAAGTATTATAAGATATACTCTGGGATAATGTGTTAACATAGCCATTTATTCAGTCTTTTAATTTGAACTACAACTTATTCTTAAAGTTCACTGCATATGGTCCTCTCTTTCCAAGCTCTTACTTGCCAAGTGAATGACCTTAAATTGTTCCCAGCTCCAGCCTTGCAAAGCAAAGGCACTAAGAACTGATACCGCATGAACACTGAGGTGGTAAACTACAAGATACCTCTTTGAAAATTCAAAGGGTGGTTCTTAACATTTTTAACTGACATTAGAGGAGGCATGTCACTATCTGAAAGTAGACGTTTTGGTCTTTAAACAGTAGCTATGAAATAAGATAGAACATATCCCTACCAACTTAGCAAAATGTGTTTTTATTTTGATACATGACAGCACTTTCCAGGGTTGTATTTCACACTAGGCCACAGCAATATTGCCTGGATTATATTAGTGTGATCATTAATTTGATTTACAACTAATGCTATTCTTTTAGGTTTATAATTTGAATTTAAGGTAAAATACTACAGGAGTTTCTTTTCCTTACAAATGTAACTTCACAAGTGTCTGCACATTTTCTGGAATTGGAATTATAAATTACAGATTTGCAGAACATTATTAAAGAATCATTTAAATGTATATTAAAAATTCCAAGAGTTCAGGGTGTATTTTTTTCCTGAACTAAATTAAATAAATCCTGTTTAAATCTTATTTTATTCAGCAAGTAGAGCCGTGAAGACAGAACACCATGAAGTCCGATTACTTGGATTGAACCCAGGCTTGGTAATTGTGTAGCTATTTCATTGAGTAAATAACTTATCCTTTCTCGGCCTCAGTTCCTTCCTCGGGAAAGTGTGAGAAATCCAAGCATTTTCCACATTGGTTAACTGTGTGATGCACATAGTAGGTTCTCAGTAAAAATTAGCTGCTATAATTGTTTTTTTTATTATATGCAATCTCATCCTCTGTTAATCCTCATTTGCCCTTTGTTTCTACACATTTTCTTACAATTCTGTACTTTATACTTATTACTCTCTGTGTACTTGTTTGACTCCTTTAACCTAGAGTACAAATTATGTTACTATTTTTAATTAAAACTATGCAGTTTACTATATTATAATACTTAATTAGTATTATTTAATAATTACTAATCCCCTCCTTAGAATGTCTTAAGCTGCGATAGTAAATGATTATTCAAGTTTAGCCATTGAAATTTATATTTGGATATGTATTTGTCATATATAACATGTCAACTTATATAGGATTGGTTGTTTAAGGACATTTTCCTTTCTTCTTTGAAGAGCATTACACACTTTCCCTGGCTTTAAGGGCGGATATTGAACTAGGCTGGGCCAACTGTTGTATAAAATCTGCCTTGGATATATATTGTGCTAAGAATAAGGATTTAGGCCGGGTGCGGTGGCTCACGCCTGTAATCCTAGCTCTCTGGAAGACCGAGGCAGGCGGATTGTTTGAGCTCAGGAGTTCGAGACCAGCCTGAGCAAGAGCGAGACCCCGTCTCTACTAAAAATTAGAAAGAAATTAATCAGACAACTAAAAATATATAGAAAAAATTAGCCGGGCATGGTGGTGCATGCCTGCAGTCCCAGCTACTTGGGAGGCTGAGGCAGAAGGATTGCTTGAGCCCAGCAGTTTGAGGTTGCTGTGAGCTAGGCTGACGCCATGGCAC